>JANHFX010029142.1:0-39546 GCA_027560015.1 Chloroceryle amazona | reverse complement strand
CTTAGATGTAGTGCTAGGGGATATGGTCTAGGGGTGAACTTGTAGAGTAGGGTGAAAGGCTGGACATGATGAACCCATGGGTCTTTTCCAACCTAGATGATTCTATGATTCTGTGATTGATTAATCAAGTCTCACAAACCTGGAACCATTTTCATTTCCATTTTTAAAGTGTAACTTTGGAGATAAGCACACTCTACCCCTGGCATGCTAAGTCTTTTTTCTTGGAGTTATGTATTTAAAAATTAAGAACAGGGCAGTGCCCTGGCTGCAGCTGCCTTCAGAACTTTTATGTTCCCAGATTCCTGCATCCGACAGTTAAATTCAATAAAAATGAATAAACAGAAAGCAGATACACTGCAGGAAGCATTTATAAATACCATATAACTTTACAATCAACAGAAAGGACACATGTAAAGAACTTCTTTCAGTCTCAGTATTTTCCTAAATGTAATTATTTTTATCTATTTATTTATTTATTTTTGTTTTGTTTTCTTGTTGCTTGTTTGTTGTTTGTTTTTTAGCTAGTCATGCGTTAACATCCAAACCCTGTGAATATGAAATGAAAACAGATACTTTCTGATAATTGGATAAATACCAGAAGATTGAATGTGCACAAAATTTTCAAAATTTATGTTTAAAAAAAATTTTATCTGAAACTGTTATTTTTGTACAACAGTTATCTTGGTGGTTTTTCTTTTCACTAGATTTGTATGTAAGGATGGGCTGAAAATACAACAGGGAGATTCTCTTGTCTCAGCCAGAACCATGCTTGGCATGTAAATTAAAGTGTGTGAAAAAAAAAGAAGATGAAGTTTTCTCTTACATCATCCTAAACCCCGGAATCAATTTGAGATTTAAGGGGATGGTACATTAATGCTATTAAATCACCAGTTCTTTTTACATGATGGCTACCCTCAGTCATATTACTGCATATCTGAGATTCAACCAAATTGTCCTAAATCCAGTACAGCAACATAATGGTCTAATAGCAAACAACTAAAATAATATGGAACACTTCTTCTGGGGAATTTAAGTTCATGTCTTTCTGAACCTGTTGAGGTTAATCTTCCAAACACGGAAACAGTGGGTAAAGAACTGAAAATGAAAGTTATGTTAAACTTCCTATGGAATAAACATTCGGAGACCACACTAACTTACAATGCCGTTGAGGAATTTTTAGCAAAGAATGCATATGTGAGCAATCTGGCCTACTTTGCAGAGGAGGCCTAGGCCTCACCAAAGGGTGGAAACAAGGAAGTGGCTGATCGAAGTAAAAAACTCCTGGATGCTGAGAAGTATGTAGAAGATAAGAGACCGCCGTATGCTCGCTGTATGCTTGCTTTAAGATAACCAATCAAGAGTAGGGCTTGTGTAGCTTAAGCTATTTAGCCAATGAAAATGTTACAAGTAGCACAGGCATAGCAAAGAGCAAAGATGGCTATATAAACCGCACTCCCTAACTAATAAAGTGGCATTCATTTAATCACATTGGTCTGTATGTGAC
Source organism: Chloroceryle amazona (assembly GCA_027560015.1). Lineage (NCBI taxonomy): Eukaryota > Metazoa > Chordata > Aves > Coraciiformes > Cerylidae > Chloroceryle > Chloroceryle amazona. The sequence continues at coordinate 38,042 of JANHFX010029142.1, read as the reverse complement.
TGTCCATTATGTTCTCCCGCACAATGCTTTCTTTTAATAGCATATAATACTTCATTTTACAAGGCCCAAAAATGTTGTTTTCTGAGGCAGAATTGTTACATTTCAATATTTATACATTTGGGTGGTTAAGATTAAATATAAACTGTGAATTAAATATGTAAAATTCCATACTTTATTATGCTTTTTATAGTAATCTAAAATAAGAGTTCATAGGCCAATCCTTGTAAAAAAATAAGAATGTCAGGGCTACCTGGCTAGTGCACAACACCATATGAAAGTCAGAATTATTTATAAACTGGATGCTTTAATCTCATATCACAGCAAATCCATTTATTCCTTTGAAAATCTTAGTAATAGCAAATATGATTAAGTCACTCATATACAAAAATCAAAGAAATAACAACTAAAAGTATGTATGTGAGTATATTATTGTGCTAATTACATATGAATGATTTGAGGTCTAAGTCAATGTTTCATTACATTGACAAATTATTTTAAAAATCATATGGCTAATTTAACTGCATTATAGAAAAGTTTGTTTTTTTTTTTCTGGGAAGTGCAAATGAAGCCTACAGTTAAAATCTTACTATCACTTAAAATCACATAGAGGACCTCTTTTGAGGTTTTAAAATTTAAATAACAAAAGAGAATTGATTCCTGGGCAGGTAGAAGGAACACCAGAATAATAGTCTTAATAATTTGCCTCACAAATTGCCAGCAGAAATTAAGATTCCAGTTGCCTGATAAAAACTTCACATAGTCAAAAGAAATTGCTCTGGAGATTTGCATACAATATCCTCTCTTGTAAAATATTATATTGGTTTACTACACAAAACTACTGTGAACGGAAATTTCAGATGCTATATTATTTTGTTATTGTGTTCAACGTTTGGTGAATACATGACTATCTTTATTATGAAAGGTGAGTATATACTTGCATACCCACAGCATAATTTGCACACACTTCTGAATACTCAAAAGACTCTACTTTAGAAAATGAAAAAGCTACGTCAAAAAAAGGCATATAGCTAATATTGGAGGAACTACAGGAAGAAGACAGAAGTGTTCTTTTATAGTCCTGTTTGGTTTCTTTTTTGTCTATTTCCAAATAACACCTGTTTATGATGGGTAAAATTCTTCAGAACTGATACACAATCAGCTTAGACATTGTGTTTTAACGCTATCAGTTTTAACAAGTTATAAGATATAAGAGTTATATCAGTTATAAGAGCTGATGAGGAGACATTGTGCCTGGACTGACTTCTACCTGTTACTTTTGGAGCAAATTAATAAATATTAACTAAGTAATTATATTTTAACAGTTATTTTACTAAGGTATTTTGATAAATTGTTAGGGACTAGAAAGCCTAATGTATAAAACTATGGTATCTCTCACAGTACTTACTATTATATAGTCCCTCCAAGAGGAGTTTACATATAGTACTTTCTGTGGGTTTTTTTTTAATTAGTACCTCATTAAACACAATGCCTATCTGTAGTTCACTATATGAATAATGAAACAAGACAGATGACTTTATAAATGATACATGTGAGTCTATGAATTTGAAACATACACTAAAATGTGATTAGTACAACTGAAATAACTATTAACTGAAACTCAACAAGAGAAAATCATAAACTACACAAAGATGTGTTAAGTCTGCTCAGAGACTTAACAGTCTTTCTGTGTGCTGACATCAAAGCTGACACCATAGTCCAGCTGAAATCAAACTGGCTATTGAGCAACAGCATAACACATTTATGACAGACAACGGATTGGCAGTTAGTGAAGAGGACAAACAGTAAAACAAAACTTGAGGCTAAGAACTTGAAGCAAACATGCACTTCTTTTAATCATCCCACGTACCTCTGTTTTTTTAAAATCTTTGTTGAACAGAAGGAAAACCTTGGGACATTTCCTTTGGGATATTTAATAGTTTTATCTTCAGTTCCCTTTATATTGCTGTTAAAAGATGGAGATTTTTCCTGCTGCTGTTTGAGTGCATTCCTCTACAAAACAGACTGCAACCTACTGCTTTTCTGTCAGTCTGTCTAGCCTTGTTTTGTACAGCTCTAAGCTCTCAATGTTTTTTCCTCTTCTGTTTATACATATAGCTCACATTTGAAACAAAAGAAAGATTACCAAAGCAGTATCATGTAGGTTTTTTAAAGGAAAGAGTACAATTACTTTCTCTTACTTTTTACAAAAAATTTATTATAGGAAATTGCAAATTGGTGTTGAGATTTTGACTCACATTTTTAAAGGAAGGTTATTCTGTTACTGAATGTCTGGAGGAAAAGAATTTACTTTCAGTAAGTAGACCAGAATTTCCCTCTGTTTTTGTGCTTTCTCTTACTCTTGTTCCCCAGACCATCCCCACACTATATTTTCAGTACATCTATTTCAAATGTTCTAATTTTTCTATACCCTGTCCATGTACTATTCCCTCCTTTGTTTTTCTTTTTTTTTATACACTCTACAGCGAACATGAACATTAAATCCAAACTACATCCAGAAAAGGTTCTGCAATTTAGAGCAAGTAAGATCCTTTTTCAGAGTGATTGTGTAAAATGGCTGCCATTAAAAGATTGGCATTTCATCTACCACATTGTGGCAATATTGCTAGCTCCAAGCCAGTATAATTGTGACTTTTTGGTGACACTATAAAATTTGACATTAATTTTAAAAAAAAATTTTTGGTTGTTCATATTTGCATACCTATCAAACTTCCCTCAGAAATTGGTACAAGACTAAAAATAGCTATAAAATACCTCAGAACAGTAATAAATCTGAGATGTTTACAAAATCACACAACTCAAGCAACCGGGATGTAGAGAGAAAAGCAATACTGTAAGGCCTACAATAACACTAGAAGAGTTTGCAAGTTTGCAACGATATATCAACCATCCTACTCTTACTATCTTAGTCCTAAATTACAGAAATCCTTTTCTTCTTCTTTTTTTTTTTTTTTTTCAGAAGGCTAAATCCTGCAAATGTTTCTCCTGTGTGCTCTAAGTGCTTCAGTTTGCATCTCTGGGACAGTGCTGTGACAGAGACTGAGTAACAAGAACAGTATTTACGCAATTGCAGCTACAGTGAAGTGGAGAGTTATTTTTATCATTGAGTTTGGCACACCAGCTACATACTAGGTGCTGTGTTTCAAAAGGCCTGGTTTGCATATGATAGAGATAGTAGTCCAGAAAGAGAATGATAAAATCACAGAGATGGCAGGAGGGAGGAGCGCAGTTGTAACCAGCACATGTGAAAAACAATTCAGCATGTTTGGAAATGATCTCAGTAAGGCTGCACACTATTAAGGCAGCACCATCAGGAGCATTGAGACACGGCACCTGACGTGGCCAACAAGCATGGAAAAACCTGCAGTGTTAAAAGCATGTTCCCAAGCTACAAATTATATTTGCTGGGGAGAAACAGCAGCCTGACACTGTTGGGACTGATGGATGCCCCTTCCCTACTATCTCTTCTGATGTCATCTAATGTGGTAATAATGACAGAACATTTAGCTTTTGTCATATTTTTATAGCTGACTATGTTTGACCATGTGCCATGATCAAGCGTATAAGCTGAGCACTTTACACAAAGAGTAGGAGTCTTGAAGCACTTGTGTAGGAATGGAGGCAGACCCTCTTATTTATCAGCCCCTCTTACTTCTAATAAGGCAGTGAAAATAAAATATGAGGAACTCCTGAGCAACCCCATCCCACAAGCAAGATACTGTTCTATCACCAAATACTTCATAAGCTGCGTAGTTGTGTGCCTATGGGGTGTGCATGTGTGTGGCAGCACCTGAGGAAAGCAAAAGGGCAAGCAAGAAGGAAGAAGCAGCCATGGTTTTCAAGAGCTGTGAAAGTTATTTGCCTACACAGTCCCTGCCCTGCAGAGACAGTCTATATGCAAAACAAACAGGCTGCAGGGGTTTTCTGAAGACAGTTGGATGTCTTACTCAATTCTCTACCAGGCAGTATTCCCTGAAGTACAATTTTGAAATTACTCTGGACAATTTATCACCCACCTAAATGACCCTGTCACTTCCCTGCCTGGAATTTGCTCTAATATTCCCAGACCCAGAAGTAGTAATAAACAACTGCTATTTTTTATAAATCAACCTGCCAAATACTGTTTTTTTCTTCCCTGTCTAACACCCAGAACAAATAACAGTCATTCCTGGGTCATCCATGTGTTTTCTAGACATTAAAACGTCATAATTTTCAGTTCCAAATAGAAGAAGGAAAGCAATCCACTATCATGTTCATTTTGGGACATCCTTTATGGTTTGACCAGCTAAAATCTGACTTCTATTTCTGGAATAAACACATTAAAAATAAATAAACAGGCTGTCTTATTTTTTAACATGCCTCATGTTAAATATTCAGATTGTGTTCTGTACAAGACCTCCACTTACTCTGCTCACTCATATGTCTTTACAATACTAACTGCAGAACAGCTTATTGTTGAGAAGATGGAGATGTGGACAGCACAGCTTTTTACTGGCTTCCTAACAACTGTTGGGGAAAAAGAATGGTTGCACAGAAGACAGAGGACCTCTCTGGGGTTGCTACACCCCTCTCTTTTACACCCAACACAAGGGGGTAGTGTATTTCCCACATACAACGCTTAGCTTTTTCAATACCCTAAGACTGTGGAGTAAGAGCACTCAGTGTCTTCACATAACAAGAAACAGTGATAAATATTATATACAAAAAGCCTAAAACATTAATAACACTCTTTTTTTTTTTCCCCAAAATATGAGAGAGGCTTTGTAATCACAGACTAAGTCCTCTTTAAATGAGTCAAGTCTCTCCTATATCTTCCTCTCAAAATTTTTAATTTTCCTCTCAACTGATTTGTCTCTCTCTGCACTTGTTATTATTGATTTTTCCCTTCCGAAGGAGCACAATCATAAAACAATTACCTGTTCTCTCAATATTTCCCTATCAGCTACAAGCAGAATGCTATTCCATTAGTGCACTGTTAAAACTTTTCTTCATTCAGGTACAACAGTTAAAATGGGAAAACAGTGTACATATTGTTTTCTGATGATGGATATAATGAACTAACATATATGCAATGTTATCTGTAATTTGTGTATCTATTTATGCATACATAAATATATACAGATGACATATGACGGTGTTGTAGGCAGAAGTAACACAAGGCTTTTGATATATGCCTGAAGCTATTAAGCAATCAAATCCCCATCTTCTACCTTAGACACACTCTCCTCAATCATATTTCCCTAACAAATACACCATTTCTGTGTATAAATGGAGCAGCAACCAAAGCCACACTCAACACACAATTCTTTTCCATCTGACCCATTTCTTCTTCAGTTTCAAAAAGCACTTTACTTCAGAATGTACAGATATCCTTTGAAGGATGTGTATATGTTCAGGTATCCTAGGGAAATCATGGTGTCCCAGAAGTCAGTAGGAGTTTGGTATTGAGAGTCTCCAGTGGATCCAGCATTTCACTCAGATTTTCCTGTCCTCTTGTGTCTGAATTAAATGTTAGTTACTATGTCCCAATCATAAGAGAAGAAAGCATTTTGGAGGCATGAATCCAACAGCCAGCCAAGAAGGGTGAGACAACTGTGTGTTAAAGGTAGAAGAAACTTAAGAGCTCTTGTTCATATGGATTTTAGTTCATTTCCAGTATTATTCCCTATTTTATCAGATGTCACACATTTTCTTATGCCTGAAATAGCAAAAGGATCCATTAATATTTCATCATATATATATTCCACATCAAAATAAATGTAAGCTCATGTTTTATTTGTGCATCTGTACTACTGTCACTGTCTCTTTTGTATCAACAAGCAGCAAAATTTTACCAGTTCTTGCTTTTATTTTATCTGTATTTTCTTTCATCTGTAACAGTAAAACTGGCCATCCTGGTGAATGAAGCTAGAAACAAATTAGTATGATTTACATCTTTTGCAATTTACACAGGGCTCACATGGAGACTGGATCTTATCTAATGGCCTGAAGAATATTGTCACACAGGTATTTACTACCTTTGTATTTTCAGCTGATTACCTAACAGAAAATACACTTATACTGTTTTATATGTGCTGTGAACTTACAACACTATTTAGCAGGAAACTGAGAAAAAAGGGATATCACTGTTAAATTTATGTACAGAAATATAAACTACATCTCAAATCACCAAGCACTGAAAACTGGCTTGCTCAATGTCATCACAAATTTTTCTTGCTATTCCTATTATTATTACTCTTTATTTTAAACCAACTTTTAAAAAGGTACAAAAAATGCCCTGCTAAGCAACTTGCAACATCACCTAGACGCGGCTAATTAAGGATTCATAAAATATACGAAGCAGCTTAATGCATAAATGAACATCCAGGATGTCTGGACACTTTGTTCTTCTCCATCACATAGCATATTTCATTTTAATCCACTAGGCTTTTGAGTGCCTTTTTTTTTTATTATTTTTTTTTATTTTTTCCCCAATGACTTCAGCTTGCAGACTTGTTTTTCCATTACTGCATTTGATGTGACAAAGGTCTCACGTACACTCTTAAGAAACATTGCATTAGCATAGAAGTGCTTTGTGATCAGTATTAACCATTTTAGGATGCAGATAGATGGTTTTTTGCTTTTTTTTCAGCTTTGGTTACTTCAGTTCTTCTACACCAGCTGTCACAGAAATTATAATCCTCATGACAACAGAACTGAAGCCACCTTCCCCAAGTGCTATTTCAGTAATGGTCCAGGTGTCACCAATACTAATAATTGCAAAGAAATGCTATCACAGAAATTCCTTGTTAGTATCACTAGCAGCTTAGATGTCATCCTTTACCTTTTGAAGCTTATTAACACAATTGATATTTGTGATTACATTGAAAAGCCTCCCTTTAAAGATATATAGAACTTTATCTGTATTTGCCAATTGCTGCACCGTAATAACAGTGATTCATATGAAGGACACCTCTGTATAAAAAGCCAAAAGAATTACAGAATCATAGAATAGTAAAAGAACCAGAAAAGACCTCTCTCATCTGTTTCACCTTTCAAACTGAACACTCAGACCATCTCTAAGCCTCCTGCCTTTCTCACAAAATTAGCCAGATGGGCAACCTCAATGGAAAAATCCTCCAGTGTTGCTAAAGCAAGAAACCTGCAGGATGGAAACTGCTCTCTGGAAGAGTCTTTTTGTTCCAGTGAATTTAAAAGACACCTGGGAGGACTCACTAGTTTTAGCACCTAAATACCCTTACAGAGGTTCTTCTTTACTGCAGTAGTTGCATTTATTGCTCTCCACTCTCCAAGAGCTAGCAAAATCTTTGTTCCCTGAAGTAAGAAAATTGAAAGAAGGCTGCACCAACCTTCAAGGGCATTCCTCCCTGATTCTGTGTGATGGAGAGGGTTATAAATAACAGATGTATTTCCTCTACTCCATTGACAGACTCTTTTGGCACCTAGATCCCATGCAACAAGAATGGTAGTGACAAACCTGCCTCAGTGCTCAGGTAGCAATGCCCTGGTGCCCCCATGTTTGAACTGCATGAAAAGCTGATGCAGGCTCATGGGGGTCATCTATCTCCACACAAAACCATGGTGCAGTCTTGTCCTTATTTTGCATTTTAGGGTAGTTCCTCACTGGATGTAGTCAACTGATGGAAAAGAAGAAGATAATAATTAACATATTACAACCCTAACTGGTTACTAGAAAGGATTAATCCACACACGATGTGCTAATTTCCATTAAAAAGGCTAAATACGGATGTAGAGAAATACATAATCAAATTTAAAAAAAAGAAGGACAATTTATTCTAGATTAAGAGTTAAACAGTTTGCCAATTTCCTATTGATCTTAATATTGCATGATTAACCTTGTCTTAAATAATTCCTATTATCTACCTTTTAAAAAGTTTACATTTCTCAATGTAAATATGTCTACTGAATATGTTAATTCTTTAGTAGCTTCAGACACATGGCTTTCACCTGATGTAAAAAAAATCCCACTATTTCTTTCTGACATTTATAACTTATTATATTTTAATTCTATTGTAGGAGTGTGTATTGTTAAGTCAACCACTCAGACCCAATCCACTCAAGTTTGTCTCTTCTCTCACTGTTGGCACAGCTTTACCAGGGAAGGTTTAAAACACGTTAAAAACCAAATTAAAAAAAAATAGGAAAACATAGTTTAGTGAAATATTTTTACTTTTATTAAAGAAAAATCTGTATTCAGTTCTTGTACATATTTTACTCAATATAATTCTAAATAAACTCCAGTACAATATCAAGCAATCCTCACACAAGAATAGTTTTATTCTGTGAGCCACCTTTGTTAAAGGAATGATAGAATCTATTATATAACTGACATTTTAGAGATTAAGATGTGTTTTAAGCTGTTATGTTTTTTCTCATATATATATATAAAATATTTGATTACTTTTGAACAAAAAAAGCATTGAGTGCCACCTAGGGGTGTTCATAAGCTTTTGAATTTGAATTTTTGACAGCTCAAATATTCTTAATTAGGTTTATTCTTCGCAACTGCAATCCTAGCAATAAAATTATGTATTAAAGGAGGTTTGTGCAATTTAGTTTTGCCAGCCTGACAGCAGTGCAAATACTAATTCCAGAACATCATGACATTATTTTTTTCTCTGTTTCAGCCAGTAACTCTAAAGTAACAGGCTCTCACTAAGAATTACAAAGTAAATAATCCATATATTAGAAGGAAATAAATAATGAGGAAAACCTCCCTTCTTCTCCTGTCTCAAAACTCTCACCTTACCAAAGCAGTGGAAATCCAAAAATCATTTTAACTGTTTGTATCCAATGTGTGAAACACCGTTTCACACACTTGAGTTTGCATTTAAATTCCTTCACTCCAAAAAAAAAAAATGGGCCAGGTGGGAGGATTCCTTGACTGCAGAACGAAGTTAAAGGGAAAGTCAGCCATAGCATCTACTTGCTAACTTCAAGTTTTATTTCTTGTTTGTTTGTTTTCTTTTCCTCCTTGCTTGCTAGTTTTTGACAATGAGGGATATATTTGCATTAGTCTGGAAAGATTGTGAACAAAAAAGTGGATTAATCCATTATAGATTGCTTTCAGACACATCACTGACACCAAAAGGAGTCTTGATTGTACCATACTGATTACAGATGATTGCTTCATTTTTCAGGCAGACTTTGTACAGAAAATACTACAAGAAACAATACAGGCAGAGTGCTAATCCATGCTATTGTTTTCCATGGAAAACTTGGAATGACCCAACTGACCCACACTCATGAAAACATTTTTATTAGGTTGCCTCTATAAATGGAAATGCCTCAGCACCTTCTGTAAACATGGTATGGACTCACTCCACAACAGTACCCAAGCACCTCACCAAGCCAAAACTTTATATAATAACTTGTTCAGTAAGAAAATATGCATTTGCAGATGATGCAGCATGAGCTTTTTCTGCCTCACCTAGCAAAGCACTTAGCAAGTACGTTTTTTAAGCACATGAGCAGTTGTCTTGACTCACTGGGGAAAAAAAAACAACCACCAAACAGGAGTCTGTCCATCATTTTAGCTTTGTATAGGAAGGTTGGCATCACTGGAAATTGTGCATCTATTGCTCTCTCTTACTCCTGCCTCTATTGTCAGACACAAAACAAGGCATTGCCATTCAGTCCAACCTCACACCGTCTCTATGAAATACCCTGATGCCACTTTCACAAATACCACAGGAAAAAGAAAGTCTGGTTTAAATATTCTGAATTATTTTTTCATCAACTTTCAGTATACCTGATTTTTCAGTCATATTGAATCATAGTGTTGTAGTAATAATTCAGTTTTACTGAATAAAGCAAAAAAAATATTTCCCTCCTGTAATGCAGAAGTGGCAGAGTCTCTTTGGTTCAAACTATAAGAAAACCAGACAAGTCATATAACAAACTATGTTTCACATAGCAGGTTTTTTTTTCACAGCTTCCTCCTCTTTACTGAGCATACCCACTCATCTCATCTCCATGCTCAAGTAATTCAAAGATGTCACCAGAATGTCTGTGAGGTTTGAAGAGTCTGTGAAATTGTATGGATTATTTAGAAAGCACTGTACAGAAACACTGTATTATAGTGTATTTTTCCAAAGAAGTTGTTCGGTATTTCCCTTAGAAATTTGCAGGAACTAGAAACAAAAGCACAAGAGAGAGGATGTAAGTGTCACTTTAAAGTAGTAATGTCAATGCAAATGTGGACTGTGGAATCTTCATACTCTATTAGTAAGCATTCAGATGATAGCAAATATTGACATAATCAACTCTATTAATCATGATAGTGCTTAAAAAAAAAAAGGCCAGTAGACTCATAGTCCCTTGCAATATAGGATTTTTCAGGCTAGATGGGAGATCAATCCTGCAAAATGCTGGGTGCATTCCCTGGACTTAGTCCAGGAAAGCACTTAGACCGTACTTTATTTTAAGCATATTAGCTGTTGTCTTGATTCAATGAGAGGAAAAAAAAACAAACTAATCCAACAGGAGTCAGTCCATCATTTTAACTTTGTATAGTTAGTTTGAGATCACTGGAAAGTTATCTTACTATCTGTCAAAACATAGATCCATCCTGGTTTTAGCTCACTCTGTTACAGTCTAATGGAGGACTCATTGCTTTACATCATCTACTAGACCCAAGAGCTTCCTCAATTACATTATTTCTCTTCTCTGAAGCTGGTAACTGTGCACCTAGATGCTGTAAATGCTATTACACCCTAGTATGAGGGTCCTTACATATAGTTAAAAGTAGTAGTATTTTCATAGCTGCATTTCATTCTAATCTAGTTTGATTTTCTAGTGGAATGGTTAATCATCTATTTGGAAACAACCCCTCTCTGCTGTGTTCTCTTAGGCTACTTTTTCCCTGCATAGAAGCAGAACACCTATGGACAATTAAAATTACACTGAGTGATAAACGGAAAACTACACCTGAAATTACGCTCAGTAACTAAGAGTTTATTGAGCTGAAGAGTTGCAGAAAGGCCTAAAAATACATAACAAATGAGTACCTTTCCTTGATACACTGATTATTGACTTTTTCATTCTTACCAAAAAAAGGTGTTTAGAGGCTGTGGCTTTTTTTCCCTTACGAATTACTGCTTTTATTTACCCAAAGTGAAATTTTTATGAGTCAGGGACAATCTAGTCCAGTCTATCTCCACCACATTCCCAGACTGTTATATTTTTCAGTTTCCCCAGGAACTTATACAATAGTCAGAGTTAAATCCCATATTCCGTGATAAATCAATTCAGTACACTATTTGCTTCTTCTGCTTTGCACGGGCAATGTAGCACACTGATTAATGGTTTCTGGTGCTTAGCCACCTCCCTGCCCTTTTGGTGATTATTTGAGACATCTTATGCATTTATGTGTTTAGTTCTTCATCTCCTGGAGTCCACATGACACTGATCACATCAGAATTCAAACTGGAGTTTCTTCTTCTGCATAAAACCAGAACCCTTCTTGTTACAAGTTTTCTGGGCTTCTATATGTATAAACTTTTGTCTCCTGAAGGGATCCAGTCAGACAAAACTGAGAACCAGCCAGAGGCAATGCGAAAGTTAGCTTGTGAATCTTGCAAATCAGCATGGATTAAACAACAAAAGTCTATAAATAACTGTGGAAAGTCTAGGAAAAACATCAGTACAGTAAGATGGAATGGGGTAAAATGTGTAAAGAGTCAAGATAAGCCTCTCCAAATAATCTTTTGAGAGATTGATGACTGTAGGCAGGGACATTCAGCACTACCAGTACATCTTCTGATTGGGATTGGGAGTGAGAAGTGAGAAGAGTAAGAAACACAGGTTTTCTTAATCCTTCCTGCAGAGCAGGCACATGAAGAGTTAGCAAGCAAGTTATCCCAGATCTAGTTTCACGGCTCCAGAAGTACATAGGAATCTGCTGAGACATAACAGCAGAGCAAGCAAAGATACTTGATGTTTGATATGTGGCTAAAGGCCTATTTTGCCATTTCATTAAGCCAGCTGTAACAATTTTAGGATAATCTGTCCAAAATAACAGCTCTAGCAGCAAGTTTGGACAAATATTGGTTCTTTATATCTTGTTTAGAGATCCAGGCTGTCCCTGACTAGCCACAATGCAGAATAAGGAATAATGGGAACTACTGCCCTGTCAGCCTCACCTCTGTGCCTGGGAAGATCATGGAACAGATCCTCCTGGAGGATATGCTAAGGCATATTGAGGACAGGGAGGTAGTCCTAGGTAGTCAGCATGCATTTACTAGGGGAAAGTCCTGCCTGGCCAACGTAGTGGCCTTCTACAGTGAAGTAACTGCATTGGTTGACAAGGGTAGACCTATGGATGTCATCGATCTAGACTTCTGCAAGGCCTTTGACACGGTCCCCCACAACATCCTTATCTCTAAATTGGGGAATTACAGGTTTGATGGGTGGACTGTTCAGTGGATAAAGAACTGGCTAGATGGCCACATTCAGATAATGATGGTCAACAGTGCGATGTCCAGATGGAGGAAGGTGACAAGTGGTGTCCCTCGGGGGTCTGTACTGGGAATACTTTTGTTTAATATCTTTATTAATGATATTGACAGTGGCATTTAGTGTACCCTCAGCAGGTCTGTGGATGTTACCAAGCTGGGGAGTACAGTTGATATGCCAGAGAGATGGGATGCCATCCAGAGGGACCTGGATAGGCTGGAGAGGTGGGCCCAGACAAACCTTACAAGGTTCAACAAGGCCAAATGCAGGGTCCTGCACCTGGGCTAGGGTAACCAGCATTATCAGTATAGGCTGGAAGAGGGTATACTGTAGAGCAGTCCTGAGGAAAGGGGTCAGGGTGTGCTGGTGGATGAAAAACTGCATGTGAGCCACCAATGTACAATCACATCCCAGGAGGCCAAACACATCCCGGGCTGCATCAAAAGAACTGTGGCCAGCTGATGGAGAGAGATGATTCTGCCCCTCTACTCTGCCCTGGTGAGACCTCACCTGGAGTACTGCAAGTACTGGAAGTTCTAGAGCTCCCAGCACAAGAAGGATGTAGACATATTGGAGCGTGTCCAGAAGAAGGCCACCAAAATGATCAGGGGAATGGAGCATCTCTTGTATGAAGACAGACTGAGGGAGCTAGGGTTGTTCAGTCTGGAGAAGAGAAGGCTCCAGGGGGATGTTACAGTGACCTTCCAGCACCTGAAGTGGGCCCACGTAAAGGAAAGGGAAGGTCTATTCAAAAGGGCTTGTGATGATAGGACAGGGAGCAATGGTTTTAAGCTAGGAAAGGAGAGATTTAGACTGGATATTAGAAAAAAATGTTCTTTAAAATGAGGGTAATAGATCACTGAAATGAGCTGCCCAGAGATGTGGTGGAGGCCCCATCCCTGGAGTCATTCAAGGTCAGGCTTGATGGGGCTCTGAGCGACCTGCGCTAGGTAGAGATGTCCATACTTGTGTAGGGAGGTTGGACCAGATAATCTCTAGAGGTTCCTTCCATCCTAAACCATTCTATGATTCTATGAAGGATTTTGTACAGCCTTGGCAAGCTACAAGGAGTCTCCCCATTTTACACAGTCCCAGGCATCAGAAGCCAGCTCCCCTCTTCCCACCACCAGTTCACCCATCCACAAACAGAGAGGAAACAGGATGGCACACTGGCACTTCATGCCCACACTCCTGTGCAAGAAGCCCCTGGCACACCTGAAATAAGAAGTGAACTGCAATTCTCAGTTTCATTTTCAAACCAAGGGCAAATGCTTTGGCATCAACTATATTTTGCATAAAGTATCTACGCAGCTTTGACACTTAAATTCAAACATAGGTCACCTGAGTTTTTTAATGGAATGGTCTTATACACACATAAGTGAACACAGGGATGAACCTACATAATGCAGAATCTGTAAAGTTTTCGTGTGAAAATACAAAACAGCTAAATTCATACATTGCCCTCTGGCATTAGATGGTGGAAGATGGCACTGAATGCTCCTCGTATCCAGGTCTAAGAAAATTAACAAAAAAAAAAATTGAGAATAAACAGGAAAGGAAGTATAATTGACCTCTTCTGGTTCTTAGCTCATTACTGCTATGGTTAAATTGTCCTGTCAATGCTTACGAAACATTGCTCACAGACTCATACTGCTTGTGTCCAAAAATTATTAAGAAATCTAATCCATATATTTCTTTGTTGTGCCTTGCCTGGATGACTGCAATGCCTTCTCAGCAGGTTTGCCAGTAAAGCTGATTAGTCGACTCCAAGCAATTCAAAATCCAGCTGCAAGACACATAGCTAAAAAGAAAAGGATATTTCTCAACTCTAACCCCAGCATAAACCTTGCAAACAGACTTTTAAATTGCAAGTGAAAACATACCATTTTGCACAGAAAGCAATAAGATTCTATATTACCTTACTAAGTTGTTCATCACATACCTCATTCACTCCTCACTTTCCCTTTGGTAATATGGAAAACAGATTATCAATGCTCTGTTTAACTGAAACAGGATGATATTACAATCTGTATTATCACAGAACCCCACTGTGATACATTAATCAGATTAAACCCCTGATCCAGAAGGTTTACCCTTTAACAGGACAAATAATATCTTTAGAGTGGAGAATAGAGCCAAATATATGAAAGGAAATAGGCGACAGCAAGAAAATCACTCAAATTCTCACCAGCCAAGTCATGCAGGCAGCAATGCTGTTCACTGCTCTCCTGTGAGCAAAGAAACCAAATAGAGAAGAGCAAATTGGGGGAGGGAGCAGAAAGACCTACATTATATGTTAAGTAACTTGTGCCCACAGTATATGCTGCAGCTATAAGGAGCAGCTAAACCAACACACATCCTGAAACCCAGCAGAGCTTACAGTGGAGGGTCTGTGTGCATGCCTGTGTCTTCCTACATGATGTACTACAATGGCAGGACACTAAAAAACTATTTTCGGGCAGGGATATGCACAAAATGACCAGTGAATCGATTTCTTACCTTTCATAACAGTGGTGCTATAAAATAGACTAATGGCTTTTAAGCAAATTCATATGCATCTGACACAGCAGTGCAAACTGATTTGAGATGGAATTGGGATAAAACACTCTTAAACATCTGCTGGTACTTTTTAGACTCTTAAATTTTCTACATCAGAAATGGTAGTTACAGGGTAAAGTTAATTGCTAAGATATGAAATATGTTTTTCAATCTATAGAAATTAATATTGTCACAAAAAATAGAATTTAGATCATAAAAAATCCCAGTAAAATACAATAAACTTTGCTAATGTTTATATGTCATTCAAGATCAAATACACCATTACTTTGACTTGAACAAACGCTGCCTGATATTTTATGTTATGCCTTCCTCTAAATCCCCTCCAAGAGTTGAAAATGACACTTTTTATGATGTCTCATTATTCTGAACTCACAATTAGCTCATGTTAAGGTACCAAAATGGTAACATTGGTATTATCTTTCTGTGCATGAGAGATAATTTTTCACTACAATTTTACTGTAATTTATTCATGCTTAGCACTAAAGTATTAACTAATGGAGTCCAATTCCTCAAGAACAACCATATGAGTAATGTTACAATCATTCATTTTAACTATTATTTACCAACATCGACTTCTGAATATATTTTCATTATTATTATTTGAGTATTCCACGGTGGGTTTTTTCCCTGTGGGTATTTGGCATTTTTGATTAAGTTACACAACCTCCTGTTTCCTCTTTTCAGTCATCAGAGCAAAACATAAGAAGATTCCTCTTGATACCCCATGCATCACCATCCTTGGGAAGGTTGCAGTGGACACCATGACACTGAGTACATACACAGGCACATTTCATTTTGATTTGTGTATCTATGCAGAAGTTAACTGTGAAGGTGGAGTGAGATAAAGGAAGCAGCATCCTCACAGTTTAGTCACCATCAGGGCAAGTGAACACCATAGAGAAATATGCTTCACTCTTGCAATTTCTCAGTGTCTTCTGTTTCCAAGCGGCCAACAGAGAAAGCAGGTAAAGACTCTGCACCTACTCTTGGGAAATCCAAATTATTTTTCAGAAAGTTGTGGCAGTTTTATGAACGAATAAATCTTCAACTACAGCTAACTAGCTACTTATTTCTTTAAACTCTATGTCTAATTGGCATGTCAGTCAGGGTTTGGCACAGCAGTTTGCATGATATTTTGTGCAGAAGGGTGCCCAGGAAGGGCACAGTCACCCTAACAGCTCAAGAGGTCTCTGTTAGGATGGTGGGCACTTGCCTCAGAATTAAGACCAGTGTTCCTATAGAGTAAGCCCCTGAAATATCTGATGCACATACAAAGATCTCTGTAGCTGGAGAGCAGCTCTGTGGAAAGGGACCTGAGGTCCTGGTAGACAAGCTCAATATGAGTGAACAGTGTGCTGCTGTGGTAAAGCAAGTCAACAGGATGCTGATTTGCATCAACAAGGGCACCAGCATCAGAGATAAAAAAAATCATCATCTCTCTGCTTGTCAGGTGTCCTGGTTTCACTGGGATAGAAACATAGGCCTGCCACAGTCTGCAGGCTATTAGCCGTTTGGATTCAGCCAGGTCAGCCGACCCAAGTTGTATCACAGGTTTTTCCCGTACCATAAATGTCATGCTTGGTATAAAGGGGGAAGTCTGGAGGGGTAGGTTGTTTGTTCAGTTCTTTTCTTTCTCCATTCCTTCTTTCCTTTCCCCCTTCCTTCTTACCTTTCACCCCTTCCTTCTTTCCTTTCCCGCCTTCCTTCCTTTCCTTTCCTTTCCCCCTTCCTTCCCAGCTCTTCCTAACTCTGCTCTTCACTCCTGAGGACTGCATTCCCATTTCTTGTCATGATTTCTTGTCATTTGCTGTGCTACGTATAACTTTTTGTTTACTTTATGCTGGAATTGGTATTAGCTTGGCTGTTTCATTAAATCTGTTTTCCTTTCAACCTGTGAGATGGTGATCCTTTTCCTGTTCCTCCTTCTTGGCTGGGGAGAGGTCGTCAGGTGATAGAACAACTGCTGTAGTTCAGCTCTGGGTATGGGCTAAACACAGACATCAGTCTACACATGAATTACTGCTTTCAGGTTGGGTCCCCGCTATACAAAAAAGGTATAGGCAGGGCCAGGCTGGATGGAGTCCAGAGAAAGGTGACAGTGATCGAAGGACTGGGAAGCTGCCATATGAGGAAAGGCCGAGTGGGTTTGTTCAGCCTTAAGAAAAGAAGGCTTAGTGAAGACTGTATCACCACATTCCATTATATAAAGGGTGACTACAAAGAAGATGGTACCTGTTCTTACGAAAATTCACATGGAAAAAAGGCGTGAGGGGTACAAGTTACTCCTGGGGAGAATCTGATTAGACACAAGACGAAATTTTTTCACAACAAGGACAATCAGCCATTGAGATAATCTCCCAAGGGAAGTGGTGGGATCTGGTAGCTGGACAGGGCTCTGGGCCATCTTATCTAGATAGCGCTTTCGCCAAGAAAAGCTGGACCAGGTGATCCTTCAGGCTCCTGGAAGTGCCAAGGGTCCAAGCCAGCACTAGAGAGACTATGGAGTCAGAGTTTTGTTTATTGGTAATGTCATTTGCCTGAACTGGACAAACCTGTGCATGCGTTTGTGTGCAATGTAACTGGCAGATGGTGATCCAGGGGCAGCTACTAGGCAGGCTGAATTTGTTAGTTCAGCGCTTGCAGGGAACCATTTTGCATGTGTGTGTCTGCATGTGTGCGTGTAGAGCTGTGGGTCCAGAGCTTATATGTCTAGGTGTCAGCAAGTGAGGATACCAAGGACTCTGGGGCACCTATTAGGCATAATGTGTGCATGTGCAGTTGCAACCTAGCTGCTGGTGAGATCCACACTGTAGATGTGTATATTTAAGTTTGTTTTGCAAGAGATGTTTGTGTGACTGCTATATCTTCTGTCTGGGTTGATTTGTATGGCTGGCTATATGTGTGTGCATATATCTATACACACACATACATATGTATTGTCTGCATACATAACCTACTATACACACTCAGTCTTGCTACTGGCTGGACATGGGTACATGAAGCTGAAACAGCCTTGACTTTTCTGGGCTATTAAATTTGTCAACTTCTAACAAACATCACTGATAAAAACACAGATTCTCAAAACAGTATTATGCACTATTCTAATTTAATTAAGAGCTTAGTATGTCTGGTTTTGTAGCTGTGCTAAAATATATGATGATAGAAGAAATACAAAGCTTTCAGACTCACTGTTACAGGTAGGAAGAGGAATAACCTTGAACATGTATTTCTGTCATTATTTATTTTTTTATACTTCTTAAAAAAACACACAATATTGTCTGCAGAGAACATATTTCTTCTGGTAATACATAGTATAAATGTGTAAAGCTGTCAATGCGACACAAACTAATTGTGTTCTGAGGACAATGTTACAACTGAAGACAACAGCAGCAAAAGAGAGGCTTAGGAAGGCTAAGGGACACATTACACCCATTTTTAAAAAGGGTGGAAAGGAGGACCCTGAAAACTATCACCCTGTCAGCCTCACCTCTGGGACTGGGAAAATCACGGAACAGATTCTCCTAGAGGTTCTAACAAGGTAAATAGAGGACAGTGGGGTGATGAAAAACAGCCAACATGGCTTCATCAAAGGCAAATCCTGCCTGATGAATCTAGTGGCTTTCTATGACAAGGTGACTACTTCAGTGGACAAGGGCCAACCTATAGATGTAATCTATCTGGACTTCTGCAAGGCTTTCGACATGGTCCCCCACAACATCCTACTCACCAACCTAGAGAGATATGGATTTGATGAGCGGACCATTCAGTGGATAAGGAATTGGCTGGATAGTCGCATACAGAGGGTGGTGGTCAATGGCTCAATGTCCAGATGGAGGCCAGTGACAAGCGGTGTCCCTCAGGGGTCTGTAATGGGACCTGTACTGTTTAATATTTTCATCAATGATATTGACAGCAGGATCGAGTGCACCATCAGCAAGTCTGCAGATGACACCAAGCTGAGTGGTGCTGTAGACAGGCTGGAGGGACGGGATGTCATCCAGTGGGACCTGGACAAGCTGAAGAGGTCGGCCCAGGTGAACCTCATGAGGATTAACAAGACTAAGTGCAGAGTCCTGCACCTTGGTTGGAACAACCCCCACTATCAGTACAGGCTGGGAGACGAGGTGCTGGAGAGCAGCTCTGTGGAAAAGGACTTGGGGGTATTGGTGGATGAGAAGCTGGACATGAGCCAACAGTGTGGCTTGCAGCCCAGAAGGACAATCGCATCCTGGGCTGAATCAAGAGATGTGTGGCCAGCAGATCAAGGGAGGTGATTCTGCCACTCTACTTTGCTCTGGTGAGACCTCACCTGGAATACTGTGTCCAGCTCTCGAGCCCTCAGCACAGGAAGGACAGGGACCTGATGGAGCAGGTCCAGAGGAGGGCCACAAGGATGATCAGGGGGCTGGAGCACCTTTCCTATGAGGACAGGCGAAGGGAGTTGGGGTTGTTCAGCCTGAGGAAGAGAAGGCACCGGGGTGACCTAATAGCAACTTTCCAGTACCTGAAGGGGGCCTACAGGAAGGCTGGAGAGGGGCTGCTTATGAGGTCCTGTAGTGAAAGGATGAGGGGCAATGAGTTTAAATTAGAGAAGAGTAGATTTAGATTGGACATCAGGAAGAAGTTATTTACATTAAGGGTGGTAGAGCAGTGGAGTATGCTACCCAGGGAGGTGGTAGAGGCCCCATCCCTGGAGATATATAAGCTGAGGCTGTACAAGGCTCTGTGTAGTCTGTTCTAGTTGAGGGTGTCCCTGCTCACCACAGGGAGGCTGGACTAGATGACCTTCAGAGGTCCCTTCCAGCTCTAGCCATTCTATGATTCTATGATTCTATGATAAACTGTTCTTGCAGAACAGATTTTCTGCAAGAAAGCCGAAGGAACCAAGTATCTGTGTGGTCTAGAAGGATTTTTTGGAATGACAATAAATCCTCATTAGCAATCTCTAAATCTAAAAATGGTTATATATCCTAAGATTAATTTACACTGCCAAGGTTTCTCAACTGTGCAGATATTTCCCTTTCTCTGTTAACTCCATAATAAATGATTTAGGATTTTAATTTTAATTTACTTTTCACTTTGTTTTTATATGACTGACATCCCAAGGCATATCTCAATAGGTGAGATATATTAAAAGTGCAGAGTGCTGATGACTCTATCCTGATTCTACTGATTGATATGACAGTGGATCTCCTGCTTGACCTTAGTGAATACAAGGTAATTCCATACAGATAAGTAAAATCACCAACTAAAAGATCTTACTATGGAAGTAGTAGAGCTGACAATCGAATCAGTGGCATTTATAAGCTCCAGCTGGCTGCCCCTTCATGTCCCAGGCTGCCTACTGTCACCTTCCCAGGGCAGCGTGGCTCAAGCTTCTCCCTCCTTAGCTGGGCTTAGGGAGTAGCTGAGATCTTCTTAGCAGGTCTGCACCAGGATCAATGCTTTTCATCACAGCAATTACAAGGTCGCTTAGTGTTCTGGTCAAGTAAAGGTGCATTATTTCAGAACAAAAAGATTTGGAGAAAAGGAGGGGGAAATTTGTCTCAAACCAGAAGAAAAAGTTTATATATCTACTCATTTTATTGGGTAACAGCCCTCAGGTATTAGGAACACCAGAGTCTTCAGAGATGTTGAGGTCTTTGAATACAGTCCAAGTAGGGTATGTGAAATTTATTACCTAGTTGTTTCATTATTCGTAATTTAAACTAATTATCCCTCTTGGCTTTATTTTCTGGAGAAAGTATTCCATATTTTATCTATTAAAACATATAACCCATTGAAACTACCTAAAACATTGTCTGAATATTCCCATGCTCCAAAGTATATCACAGGACAACAAACAAAGTCTTTACTTCTAAATGAGAGAATTTCCATTTACTTCACTGAAATTCATAAATTCATACCAGTCAAAGAATAGATGTCATAATTAAAATGCATTTACATTCCTGAGCATGATATAACTGTTGAGAAAGGTAAAAACTAAAGTGAATCTCATTGCTGTCTTTTAGATCCTACTTCAAAGCATTGCTTAAAGTTAGAAAAGCTTTTGCTTCAAACCTGAGTGCCTTTCAGAGATATTAATTAAATCAACCAACGTCACTGTTACAAGCCCATACTAACCTGACCCACAGGTAGGCTCAGCTTTAAATAGACAGCACTTATTCTGCCCAGAACAGATTTGTAATTCAAAGTTTGTCTCTTGCCATAAAGCAGAACAACAACAACAAAAATATCCTGCCATTGAAAACAGTATTTTCCATCTTCACCTGAAACTTCATCCCATTTTAACATTTTTTTTCTCAAAGCATCAATTCTATAATTGTGTGATAATATAATAATCAAATTTCACTTCAGCTTGGTTACTCCATTTTTTCCCTTAAGAATTTCTCCTGTGCCTCTCATAGTGCTCCTTTGTCACCACACTTTTAAATTAAATCTAAGAGAAGTGAACAAAAGGGCATGTTGTATTATATCCCTTTCCCAAAAGTTCCAGGAATATAGCTGGCAAGAGAGAGAAGAAAGTTCACCTTTTCCCTCCTATCTTTCCTCCTTATCCAGGCAGAAGGTCAAAAAGTCAGCTCAAATATTATTACATGTTAGCTAATCCATAAAGAAGTCCTCACCCCAAAAGCGGTTCAGAGACTGCACATTATTAAATATAGTAGGATCCACACAGAACAAAGAGACAGGGAAATGGGTTAATAAATACCAGAGTTTCCCAATTTACAATCTGAAAAATGCAAGTCACTCACTCTTGATTGCCCTAAAAAGCTTAGGAATGCAGAACTTGGGGCCTTTTATACCCGACATAAACTTCAGTTTATTTTTGTAATCTTATGATCACAACATGAAAAATAATTGTTTCTAATGCTGAAGCTGGCATTCAGTTTCTTGAATCAGTTGTATGTGGTTTCATACATTTGTGTAACCACGAGTAAAATCTGCCCTGAATACTTTCCTGAGAAGGATGCTAATGACATGGCTGAAATGAGCTCCTCAAGATCCTGTGAGCTTTAAAAAAGCCTCTAACCATGTTATCCAGCAAAGCTTTTATTGTGATAACAGATCACTATCCTTTTCTGGTTTGCAGCATATTGAGTGAAAAATTAAAAAATGCCATACGTTATGTAAAAATTGTTGGAAAATGGAAATTAAA
This sequence comes from Chloroceryle amazona, assembly GCA_027560015.1. Taxonomy (NCBI): domain Eukaryota; kingdom Metazoa; phylum Chordata; class Aves; order Coraciiformes; family Cerylidae; genus Chloroceryle; species Chloroceryle amazona. The sequence continues at coordinate 15,829 of JANHFX010029142.1, read as the reverse complement.
TTTAAGAAAAGTTGCTTTCATGATATTGTGAAAGTAGAAGAATCAGTGAGTGAATGTTTGTATGCCAGTGCATGTCAGTATTTATTTTCGTGATGGAAATGATAAGAAAAAAAAAATCTATACAGAGGGATTTTGTCTGTATCTTCCATCTGAATTTTGTTTTGTTACACATACAATTACTAGACAATGATGCACAGGAATAGCCATTCACTTCGCTTTGTCTTCTTGATACAGAGCAGAGAAAATAGAAGAAATTTTACCCCAGTGGAATTTTAGTAAATTTAAAAAATATTTTTATAGTCACAGAAATATTCCTGGGTACTCTACTAAGTCTTCTTTTCATTACGATTGTTTCTTCATTACCCTCCTTACCCTTTCTTGCAGCAGGGACCCAGATATCAAAAGGAAGAAGATGGTATATGATCTTAAAGCCAGGATTTTCAAAACTGGGTGCCATATTTAGGCCCCTATATATAAATGACCTGGTTTTCAAAAGAACTGAACACTCATCAGTTCCCATTGATTTCAATAGGACTTAAAATTGATCACACCTCTGCAAATCAGGCCATTTCTATTTAGGCACAGGCATGTGAATATACTACAACCACTCTCAGCATCTGTGTTTAAAAGCGATGGCCAAAAGTCCTACCACAGTTTACAGATTATGATTTGAAACTGCAAATGAACTCACATCAGCACAAGAGTTTAAACAGATACCTGAGCTCTAACACTTCTATCACCCAAAGGGAGCACGTGGGAATTTTGATGCTGAGAACAACTTCTATTCACTGTTCTTTAAAATATGGACCTTTTATATTTGTAAATAAAGTGAATCTGAATAATCTTATATTCCTTTTCTTTCCTATCTAAAATAACCCAGTTCTCAGATTCCATTTTGCTAGCTGCCTGCTGCGACACTAAAAACTATGTTAGTTATGTAACAACATGCTCTTTGTAGCTGCAGAATAAGAGAATAGTGACAGGGACTGGGACAGAGAAGTCCCCATGATGTTTCAGCTTTTGCTGCTTAATGACAGCAGGTTTCAAATGAACTTTGCTGACCTGGAAGGAACTTGCTTCTTTATTCTACAGAACTAGTAGCTTCAAGAAACAAAAAAAAAAAAAAAGGAAAAAAAAAGATAAGTATAAGCAAGAGGCATGAAATTAATTTTTAAACATTGTAATTGTTAGGAATTAAGAGATCACACACAAATTAATTTTATGTGCAATTTCAGAGACAGAGAAGCAATAAAAACAACCTTATCATTTCACAGAAAATGTCAGATATTCTTTAGAAAACATAAAAATTACATAGTGTGATCCAAATTGCTCTCCTTAAAGCTTCTGTTTCTTTAAAGGTACTCTTTTTACAGACCCTAATAAATGCACTGCGGCAACGATCTCCACAAGGCAGTGAATTCACACAACACTGATAAACCGTGTAGGGATGTATGAGGCTGGGCACACAATCACACAAACATCCATTGCTTCCTGATGTAAACTTCTGTATTTGCATAATACAGCTCAGTGTTGTGTGAATTCACTGCCTTGAGTCGGTGCTACTGTGGACATCGTTGCAGCTGATAAAAGCTGCACAGTGTCAAAGGAGATCAGAGTGGCAAGGGCCAGGGGGGTGGGAGTGGGTGGAGAAGCCCAAATAATACCTTTCCAGGCAGCTCCCAGTGCTGCCCCAGGAAAGCCTCAGCTCCCTTGTGAAACCCATCAAGGCAACACTACCACAGTTTTTGACTGAGGGGGGCGTGCCTAGGTAGCATAGGACATATAATGGGATGCAGGGGAATAGCCAGCTCAGACACCCCTATACCATTGTCCTCAGCAAATCTAATTCCAGCATAACTTTGTGCAGTTTGATAACCTTGCCGTCAGGATAGGTTAGACAGGTATGAAAACAGCTGCCAGTGATGAGCTCACAGGAAGAACTTTCATACAAACTCTCAGCGTAGAAATTATCAATCACACCCTTTAGTTCCTAAAGGACTGCTCATTAAACATAGCAATGGGTGCACCACTGCAACTCTGCATATGCCTTTGCTCCTCAGCGACTTTGATGCCTATCCCACGTCAGCAGGATGCTTGTACTAAAACTGTTTCTTTCTCTGTGACCATAACGCATGAATATATATATACCTTCTCTCTTTGACAGTTACATAGTTATATGTTGAAGCAAGTTTTTTGTAACATTTATTTTCCTTGTCACAAACTCACTGAATCTTAATGCCTTTGCAATAAACAAGTCTTGTAAACTCAGAAGAAAATGAGAGGGTTCAGGAGCAGGGCTGTTTTGTTTCAGCCTGGCAGCATGCATGGGCACTGCTGCTCTTTTATGGAGGTGTTTTGGGATGAATGTCAGATAAGTGACAGTGACCGAAGCAGAAGCAGTTACAGTGACCCTGTAAACTAATTTGGAGGTTTACATTAAGAACTCAGAAAAGTATTATACCTCAAAGACTAATTAACAGAGTAATTAAAGGCTGGGTGCAACTGCATTGTGAATGAATGAGGGAGAAAACAAGGCTTCTGTGATGACAAATCAATCCGCTTCTGTTCACTGAATTCATGCTGTAATGGTCAGCTCCAAAAACAGCATGGGAGCTTCTGCAACCTGAGACCCTACTGCTCCTTCTAGCACTGTGATTTCTTATTCTAAGTTAAAGTGTGCCAGGGATACTTTCCCTCTGCTATAGGGAAGGAAGTTTTACTGAGACAGAACATGCTGTACATAAGCACAAAAAACCTAAAGTGTAAAAAAACTAAAAGGCAAGAGCATTGGGGAAGCTGTAGCCTGGTTCCACTTTCAGGCTAGACTGAAATACAAACTGCTGAGACAGGTTGCTGACTTGCACTGAAGCAGAACTAAGTGTCCATGAACATTAAGAAATCTTTCCAGAAGAGTATGAAACATATATATCCTTGCATTGTGCCAGTAAAAAAGCGCAGTTCAGTAGCTCCAGATGAAACAGTGTTATTCAGAATAAGTTTTTGGGGGTGAGAGTTGTAGGTTTTTTTGCCTTTTTGTGCATGATGTATAACTCGTGCAAATTCCATTAATAATTTTTCCTTACTTTTAATTACAAATATTCCCTTGTTAGATCTAATTGACAGCATTTTCAAACAGTCCTAGAAAAAAGCTGTGGCATCATGTTTCTATTCTGAGGCTCCCTTGCACTTTTGACTCACAAAAAATTCTGCCTTTGTGATTGTTCTACTTATAAATAATTTCTGTGTTACTGTACATATACACAAAGAAACTCATGATCACATTATTATAAACTCTCAGCTCTAAGAAGGCAAAAGATAATAATAAGATGAGAGACTGACCCTGGATTCCCAAAAGAAATGTTGTTCATAAATAATGGGATGACAAAAGTTACAGATAATGCAACTAACTACAGATCATGCTGATATCAATGAAATACACACCTAGCATATCAATCCTGATTTTGTTAGACCTTCTTATTAGTTCCCAGCTGACTTGACATTTTCATTCAATGCCTTCCTTTTTCTTTCCTTATCATTTATGTACTTAACATTAATATGCATGCATCACTTATTCCATATCACCTTTTGACCTTTTACCAATTCAAGTCTGAATAAGTGTGGGCTCATGACTTTCTGGGCATTCAAAAGAATGTTCAACAGTTTTTTGGGCTTTTTTTTAATACTTAACCTAAGTTAAATGCATAGTCCCACTCAGTATAGTGACAGCATTTTAGAAGACTAGTCTCATACTATACTAAATTCTTATCATTTAATTTGCATGTGGAAAATACCACTAAAGGATGACAACCACAACTTGCACAGTGGCTGTTTTTCAGCTTCCGTAATTGACTGTTCAGAACAATGTCCAACATTGGTTTTGACCCTTTTTCTACACTCAGGACTTTCTGGTCTGAGACAGTCATTCTGACTTCTGAGAAACTCTGGGAAGGTTTTCTTGGGTTATGTATTAATCAGAGAATCACTGAAGTGGGCTAGAGATGTGGAGATTGCCTAGTTCAACCCCTTGCTCAAAGCAGCACCTACAGCAGGTTGTTCAGGGCTGTGTCCAGGCAGATTCTCAGTATCTTCAAGAAAGAAGATACTATTGCCTCTCTGGGCAAACTAGATCTATTGACTATAGATTAACATCACTAACTACAGATTAATATATTCTACTTTCTATGTAGTAACCTGCTGAATTTAGGATTATTAGGTTACTGTATTATAAATCTCTGCAGTACTCACCTGTGCATGAAGCCGTCCTTTTTCGTTGCAAAGACTAAGAAGACATTTCTTTTGTGATAGCTTTTAATACAGTATTTTGATGAGACTAGTATAAAGCAGCCCTTGAGGAACAGAAGTTCAGATAAAAGCTTTTAGCAATTTGGACCATGAGAGGATGTGGAATTTCAGGTCAGTCATTATCAACCCATGTGAGGTGGATTGGATCAATCCAAGTGAAAATTTGGCTGTGGACACAAAGTCAAGCTGCTGCTCCTCTCAATTTATGAACTGACATCACAACCACAGTTATGATAAACAACTCAACTCTGCTTACTCAGTTCAACAGGTGATAATCCTTGGTAAATTAACTGGTTGTAATTGACTTTGTTAAGAGTAGACATCTAGAGTTCAATGTTGAACAGAAGAGGTAGTAATGAAATATATCTTTTCTTTTTCTTTCAAAGATCATGGTTAATTTTCCATTAGGACAAGCAATCGCAACCTTCTTTGTTAAAAATGTAACTAGGCCTCCTATCTCTTCTTTGTTAAAAGAATATTAATATTTATTTGTACTCTCAAAATGAGGAAATATTGTCTAATTGCTAAAGAACACTCTTTTTGCTCAGATCAAATAATTCTCTGCCATATTGTACATTAATGACAATTACATTTTCTTTTGATACCATTCAGTAACTCAAAGATGATTAGGGAAATTGGTCACTACAGGTTTAAAACCGTTACAAAAGCCTCTTTAGGCTTACTCTGAAGGCTTGCTAACAGCTATTTTTCTTTTAGAACTCCAATGGAAAGCAAACCATAAAGTGGACAATACTTAATATAGAGACTTGTTTTTGTCTTTTCCCCATGCTTTTTCCCAAATTTATACTAATCAAAGGATGCCATATCATACCATAAAGCAGGTGAAGCTGCTGGAAGGGAGACTGCAAGGAAGAAAAAATGATTACCAAATTCATTATGAGTCTAATTCTCCTTTATTTGACATTTCTTCCTCGATTTAATTAGTCTCTGCTGAGGCTGATGGTCTTAGCAGTCTTCCTATACAAAAGAAAACTGGCTTGCCAAGGAAAATATGCCCAAAACTCTTACAACTCTGCATCAGTGACACTGGATTCTATAAATAACCCCTGCAAAATCTATCATGTTCTCGGTCTGAAAAGTCAGATTATTAAACGTGACATCTCCATTATATGCAGCTGTGGCACAAATCCTCTCAGATTACTATCTGAGATCTGCTACTTTACCTTGCAGACAACAGAAACACTGCAGCTGCGGATGGCTAGTGTTTCCTATGAAACTTAAAGGAGTAAAATCAACTTAGATTGAACAGATATAACAAGTTGTATGAAAGTAAGCTGGACTTTAGAATCCCTAGATTTTCAGCATTATGCTGAAATAATACTTTGTTTTAGCAAGGGAGAATTATTATTATTTTTTTTAATTAATAGTATAAATTTAATTATATTATTAATGCTAACATGCTACTTCGGCAGTTTGGTGCTATGGTGATCCTTTTCATAGCAAGAAAAGAGTAGTGAAATTTATCAAGCTCATGAAGGGCCTGATTCTGCAGCCCTCCTCCCATGGAATCTTTGCACTGCAAGAAATCACAAAGTCATTGTGAGTCTAATGGTTCTTGCCCATTTAAACCTTATATCCTGAGAGTATACTCTGAAGTGTCTCATTTTTAGCATCTCAGTTTCTACAAGGATTAGGAAAACCTTGTCATATTCTAGTCTCAGAGGCTCAAATCTAAATGCAACTACTTTTACTCAAGGAAAACATCATGATTACTATGGAAAAAAAAATAATTTTGAACTCATGGAAATTTTTCTGTATGTTGAGCCATGCAGTCATATTAGTTTCCATGAGATACTTTCATGGCTTATAAACTCAGCCCCCAGTGGCAGGTGTTAAAGACAGAAAAAGTGAAACATGAATCTGAATGTTCCCACTTTTAGGCAAGTTAAGCAGTTGCAAAAGCCTGTGACTCCTTCTAAAATCAGGATGCTTCTTTGCTCACATTAATGTATCCAGTTGTCCTTTCTGCTTTAGGATCTGTTTATCTGCAATAATTTTTTTCAATGCATTTTTACATCTGTTCACCAGTGTACAGATGTAGCTATGTTACCAATCTTTTTTACCCTGCATTCCTCTGCACTACACACTTTCAAATATGATGTTGCTTTCTTGGCATTCATGAAGAATGCATAACAGTGCTAAGCAGAACCAACAATGAAAAAATAAGGACTTCTAAAATAGAGTTTTATTTTCTCTTTATGTCTACCTTAAAGAAATGAAAGAGGAATACTCAATTTTCTATGTTGAGTCTGCAAAAGAACAGACTATTACATCAGACATCAAACCAGTAATGAAAGAGTCTGCATTAGTAAATGACCTTTCCACTTTACTTTTCTGTGTGGCTATGTCCTGTGCATCAGAAAGCTTCCAAGTATTTTGTACCAAGCCCTCCACTGAACACTGTTAGTTTTGTAAGCAGGCAAAAAATCAGCTAAGCCTCCCTTTACTCCAGCCTTCCCCCAGTGTACAAAATACCTGGAGTTACAGCTACACAGCCCTATTAATACATTTGTCTTCTACTGATGCTAAAGTTGTAGGCATTTCAGCAGTTTACCAAGAAGATGGCCTATCACTTCAGGCATTTTCCCTAGAAGTCCATTATGTCATGACCCAGTTATCTATTCCACTCTGGATTTGCTCTTAAATTGTTCACAGAACTTCCCTTTTTGCTTGAACTATCATTCATCATCTCATTCCTGTCTCTGAAGAAGTGTACTAGCTCAAATAAAAGTAATTAGGCAGATCTTATGTTTCATGCCACAGCTATACACCTACATACAGATCACTCAGAATGTTACCATAAAGAGAGGTATACAAATCACAACCCCTGATGCGTTATTTGAATTTATGACAGATCTGACAACAGGGATGCTGCCCACAGCACTTCCCTTCTCAAGGCAGAAGCATCTGGTGGTAGAGAGGAAATCTGTATTGCCATCAAGTGCCGTCTCTACTCCATAAGCACCATAATGACTCAGGAAAATAAATTCAAGGTGGTTTTTTTCACTGCTATTATGCTACCCAGCCAGAAGCAGAAGGAGAAACTATCTATCTTGTCACGTGTATCTGTAAATGTCTGACATGCAATATTTGCATTTCAAGACCAGTACTCAATACCAACAGCTCTCCATAGCATTGTTATTATTGATTTGTATTTTAACAGTCTACAACTGTCAGCAGAAAGAATAAAGCATAAATATAGAAATCTATCTACTTCCTTGGCATCATCATTAGAATATCTGAGGTGTTTCTCCTTATACACAAGCTATATAAAACAGAGTTCAAATAATTTACCATTTCAGAGTCATAGCTGATTTTAGGAAGAATTTCTTTTTCACTAGTATATATTGACAAATTCCTCAATGTTTCCATACACTGACAAATACAAGCAGTTTGAGAATATATTTAACCAAATTTTTACCATTGCGTACAGAAAAAATGGTGGTTTCAAACACATAACTCCACATTGAAGGAACAGTAACTTGCTTTCTGAAGTGACTTTGACTTACTGTCTCTCTGTAAACAAATTGGAGAAAAAAAAATGTTTACATAATTGTTCTGGCTTTACACACACAGAAGTAACTGTTTGTCCTGTTCTATACCATAAAAAAAAGAAACTTCAGACTTCTTAAGTAGTCAGATCCTCTTGATGTGAACAGATGCTTTGGACTGAAATTGAAGTTTAAAACTTTCATCTTCCTTTAATCTTCCATGGGTTTATCCTCTGCGTTGCTCAGTTTCTCCAAGAGACTTGGGCTGACCTAGAATCCAAAGTCTACAAAAGCTTTACTATAATAATCAGCACACAGCTTAGCCAGGCACAAAACCACACTTTTGGCCCCTTTGCCAGCAAAAAGGTTTGGGGCTTTTTTCAGTTTTACCAGCTGTGACACTTCTGTTCTTCACTGCTCTACACACATTAGGCTAAAATGATTATCCTCACTTCTTTTGAGCTCTTTGCTTCTTTTGTGCTTTATCCCTCCCTACAGAAGCTAGCTGCAGTAGCTCACATGGACTGGGAGCTGCATGATGAGACCATGCATCCTTTAGGTCAAAAAATCTAGTTACTAGTCAGTGCCTGAATTTTAATTTTTTTTCACTAGTGTTTTAAGCAATGTTTAAGATCCTGCTCAGTGTACAGAAACATTTTAATCTCTATCCTCTATTTCTAGTTTTTAATTTTCAGATTGCAAAGTCAGATGATCCTAGACAGTCTTTCTCATTATTTGTCAACCAGTGGCATATTTCTTGGAGTGGCATGGCTACATGCTACATTCATGACAGAAGTCATCAACAGTAATACAAAACACTGAAAAAGTTGTCTTTGATATGCAAGTTCACAACCTCAGAAAGACAAGTTGTTGCCCTTACCACCCACTTCTTCTTTTTAATAACCATTTTATATGTTCAGTTTTGGCACAGATCTCTTTCATCTTCACTTTTCCTCTGCTGTGGGTGACAGTCTCATTTGGCTAACTTCTCTCTCCTATACCAGTACTAGGTCTGTCACAGAGTTAGCCAAGATAACTTGATAAGAGTCCTGAGGAAGCCTTTGCATGTTTCAAATTTAGTATAGAAGTGGCTGCACTGACATCTCTTCTATTATGTTTCTGGGGATTAAAAAGGGTGGTTCAGTCTGGAATAAAGAAGTGATCAGTAAATTTGTGGTTTTGAAGTATTTGTATTTGAAAAACAGAAAAAAAAAGCAGTTTAAACCCCTGAGAAATTTATTTGTTTGAGGCAGGATGAAGACAACATGCAAGAAACCAGAATTCAATAGCCAGGGATTTATACATTAAAAAGAAAAAAAAAATCAACCCCACAAAACCACCCAAATTCCCAGCCAAAAGATATTTATGATGATATCCTGATAACATAGTTACACTATTTTCTAATAGATTTTCAATCTGTATTGGAATGTATTGCAACAATAACTGAAAGGAAATAGAATTCCATTGTGGAACAGTTTTTACCATTGAAATATTGAGTAATTTTATTCCCACTGAAATAATAAAAATGGTATAATAGTAATTCTTACTGCACTCTGAACAAATTCTATGTATGACAACCTTAGAGCTTGATAAACTTGGATGCTAACTTAAAACTTTATTTAAATTGATCAGCTGGGTCAAAAAAAATCCACCTTAACTCCTGTTGTTTGAAAACTACATACTTTTAGGGAGTCTAAAATAAGAATTGGAGCTTTACTGACAAGGATTATTCCATTTTCTTTCTTCAGGGCATGCATAATTTCTAATTCTTGCATAATTTATCTTTGGATAAGCAAACAATGAAAGAATGAGAATGACAAGAAACTCCATGACACCATGCCACTACTCCTCCAATGCAAAGTAGGACATATGCTGTTTTCTTTTCCCTCTTCCAATATGAATCGCAATATGCCTCCTTCACTTTGCTACTCTCTAGAGAAGAAAGTTAGTGATTATACTTGATTCATGCAGGAATAAAATGGGCAGATATTGGGAGTGTTTCTCAATCAGAAAATATTTCGGGTACTTCAGCATCTTTGGTATGTTGATTTCGAGCTTCTGAAGAATTTAGTCTATAAGCTTCCCTTAATCTTTGTTGTCATTGCCAATGTGACACCCAACTACAAGAAGGGCCAGAAGGAGGATCTGGGAAACTACAGGCCTGTCAGTCTGACCTAAGTACCCAGAAAAATTATGGAGAAATTAATCTTGAATGAGCTCACATGGCAAGTGCAGCACAGCCAGGGGATCAGGCCCAGCCAGCATGACTTCAGGAAAGTTAGGTCCCGCTTGATGAACCTGATCTCATTCTATGACCAGGTGACCCACCTAATGGATGATGGAAAGGCTGTGGACTTTGTCTACCTGAACTTCAGTAAAACCTTTGACATGGTCTCTGCTAGACATCTCAGCATTCTTATAGAGAAGCTGGTGGCTCATGGCTCATTGCCATGACAACGGTACTCTCCGCTGTGTTAAAAACTGTCTAGCCAGCTGGTCTCAGAGAGTTGCTGTGAACAGTTATATCCAGTTGGTGGCTGGTCACCAGTGGTGTCCCCCAGGCCTCAGTTTTGGTGCTGGTCTTCTTCGGTATCTTTATCAATGATCTAGGCGAGGGGATCAAGTGCACCCTCAGCAAGTATGCAGATGACACCAAACTGGCTGGGAGAGTAGATCTGCTTGAGGGTAGGAAGGCTCTGCAGAGGCACCTGGGCAGGTTGCATCAATGGGATGAGGCCAACTATATGAGGTGTAACAAGACCAAGTGCAGGGTCACATTTCAGTCACAACAACCCCAGGCAATGCTACAATTTCACAGATTCAGCACTAAGCTGCTGCTCTTACTTTCCGACTGTTTAAGACACTTCAATAAATTTTGCTTAAAATAATGCCTATTAGTTGAGAAATTCTTTTCAACTAATGCTTAGTTATAAAAAACTTTGTGCAGTTGTATGTTTAGCAACCAGATTCATGCTGACATTGTGTAAAAGAATGTAAAACGTCATTAATACTGGGTTATTTTACATCTTTGAGGACTTGAGAGGGGACTGAGTACTGGCCTAGGAGAAAAGAGGTTTGATTGTGGCTTCACCAAAATCATTAGCAGAATACCCACTGACTCCTGCAGAACCAGGATTTTAGCACACAAATTTAAAACTGAGGTGAGAAGTGTAACAGGGACATTTAAGTGCATTTAAGTGAGAAGGTAAGTGGTGGCAGTCTTCAGTTTAGAATCTAACTATCTCACATAAAAAAAAAAGAAAAAAAGAAAAAAAGAAAAAATAATATGCCAAATGATTCACAGTGCTTGAACTTTAGGTAGTTAATTACATTTTGTCAACACAGTGTGATAAATGTTCAAGAAATCCTTAACTCCTCCAGGAAGCCTTTATAAATTAGACATTTTAAAGAGAATGAGTTTCAAATAAACAGTTGCTACTAGAAAATGTTATTTTTGCTTTATGTGCATGTGCATGCATATATCCATAACTATCAGACAACAGAGCCCAAATCTAAAGAAAGACTAACAAATTTTTTAAATTAAACAAAAATGTAGGAATTTCTAATCAAATTATAGTTATGTACTTTGTATCTGTCATAAAATGTCAGGCTGCAAGACAGTTTATGAAAGAATCAAAATCTCTTTTAGTTCTTAAATCAGTAAATGCATTGTATGCCGCACAAAGAGTAAGGAAAATTAATGTGTGTTCTCAAAATCCTGGAAAGTATTAAGGGTACAAAAGCCATCCTGCTTTTCAAATAAGACACATGGGATGTTATTTAATCTGGTAAGGAACAACAAAGAAGTAAAGGATGATCTGCTATTGAATAAACACATAACAGGTGGCAGATTCATTTAAAGCTTCTATTAGGCTGTCTCGGAAAATAAAGGACAGTAAAGAAAGTTGCATGGATTTGTGGGGACTAGAGGACTTTTAAAACTTTTTTTGTAACTACTTTTTATTTTTCTCCTATGTAAAAGAAATGGAGTGATTTATGCTTTAAAGATATATGCAATGGCAATCATCTAAAGTTTACTTTTTAGGAAAACAGTATATAAACCCAAATACATTAACTTAGTTTAACAAGATCTATTACAATCTTATCTCAATTCTACCACATTTAGATAAGCAGTACAGGTTGAAAAGTAATACCCTAGATTACTTCTCATTTTGAAATGGCTTTGCACAAGGAGAGGAGAAGGGGGAAAAATTATACCTGGTTTTAAGACATTTGTTTCTAAACACAGAATATATTTACTGCTTTCCATTTTGAACAATGTGTTATAATCCACCTAGAAAACCTGATAGAAAATGAAAGAAAACTCTGCCAGGCAAGTAATTAGGTGAAACATTCCAAGTATAACCTCTGCTGTGTCATGCACATGCATATGCATATTCTGTCAAATTACCTGAGAAATGACATTGTATTAAAAAGACAGCTCTTTTCTCACCATTTTAAATATGAATATATAAATGCAAGTAGTATTTCCATAACCATAGGACGCTTCTATTTAAAAGCAAGCTCTACTAATGGAAAAAGTAGCACTTAAACCATAAAGAACCAGGTGTTGGCTTATGTCCAAAATGCATTTAGCAGCACAGATGTACTTGCAGACCAAAGAAACTGAAGCTCCATGCTCTTTTATATAATGGATGTGTGTCACATCAGCCAGAGGAAACAGCATGAGAAAGAATGGTTGAGGACAAGGCTTTCCAGGCTGCTGCGGAAAAGCAGCCTCTGTGCTGAGACAAGGGTGGCATTTAAGAAGCCTGAAAAGCAGAAAAACATCTATCTTGCAAGAAAACAACTTGAAGAAGAGTAATACCAATGCCAAATCATAATTTTCAGCGGAATTTATGAATGCTTGTGCCAAGGAACCTCTAAGAGTGATGACCAAAAGAGAAAAAAGAGAGGATTACAGAGGGCAGCCTGGCAAGGATGCATGGAACAAATTAGTTTGTGTTTTATAACAAATAGTGTTTTAATTCAGCTCTGCTCTATTGTATTTCAGCAAAGATAAGCCATTGTTTCAATCCCATCTTACATATTTATGATCTATTTTCAGAAAAGGATGCTTTTTAAAGCTTTTTAAAAGAAGAGCTTAAATTAATCCATATATCAGAAAGAAGTAAATAATTACCAGTTGGCTTGAGGTATTTTGTGGTAATATGGGGACAGAAACTGGTGAAAGGTATCATCCTGACCAGTGACACCTCTACTTTACAGAGGTATTTGATCTGCTAATTAGCACAAATGTTAGATCCTGTGCAAATACCAAATCAGAGATAAAAAGGTACCCTAACAGTTAGTTATTCTGCTGTTTGCTAATTAATTCCTAATAGCTTTGTCTATCACCATTTCAAAACCATTTTACTTATCACTTTTATCCTTCAATTCAAATAGCCTGCATATACTGCATCTAGAGGTTTTAAAAGTATTCAAATATCCTAAATACATACCTTTTTATACTGCCTAACCAAAGAACTGAGCAATCAAAGGACGAATTTTGCAGCACCTCTGAGGATTTCAATAGCACAATATGTTGCTGCTACCCATGGTTGGAAAACTCTGTACAAGCAGCAAGAAAAATTTGAAATTTTAGTGCTTTGCAATTCTGGATCACCTCCAACTGCAAGAGTGATACTCATGAGAGGATGGAGAAGAAAATTAATGGTATTTTGACATACACTTACTTCTGAGATAAGCATTTACAAAATGAAAACTTAACTATCCAGCAGACCACAGAAATCATGATGGGCTTTATTTTCAGATTTTAATTCCAAAAACTAATTTTCAGAATTTCTTTCAGACTATTAAGCCAAACTTTTCTACAGTCAAAAAAATGGAAAGAGCGTGTAAAAAAAAGATTAGCATTCACTAGTACATGAACTAGTACATGAACTCTGATCTGGTAAAATCCTCTTAGAAATAGGAATTCCGAAGAAAATTTATTAAACACTGTGTTAAAGTGATTAATTCCTGAATAGGAGGTGTAACATAGACTAGCAAAGATCTGGTCTGGCTAGAAACAAGAACCAAAAATATTACATTTAATGAAAAATGTTGGGATTTTAAAAAAGATTGTAATTTTATATTGAAAAAAATATATACCTTGTGTAGAAAACAAAATAAAACAAAACAAGCAAACAATGAATAAACAATAAACAAACAAACAAAACCAAACACAAACTGAAAGAAAAATACAGACAGATAGAGTAGGTGAGGCTAGAGTATTAACAGCCCAGTATCAGAATATTCAACTTGTACATGAAAAATTGGTTTTGAGCTGAAGCTTGAAAACCAAAATAGTACTTTTGATAGTCTTTTATTTAAAGTTCTATTTAAATAGACTTTGCTTTTATTCTGTTCTTCACTGTCTCATGTTTCTGCATATTGGGGAAATGTTTCATTTTCCTAGAATTATCTTTCTGGTATCTGTTGAGTGATGACAAAGAAATAACTGAGTCCATGAAGGTCAAGGGATCTACACGCAACTAGATACTGAGATGGACATCAGGTGAGTTAGCCATTTCAAACTGTACCCATCTTTATCACTGACTTCAGAAAATTATCTAAATATCTAAATAATTTATCTTTAAACTAACTGCAACAGATACCGGCAGAAGGTAATGCATATAGAAAAAATATTTGTCAGTAGCCAGTTCTGAGCATGATTATGCTTTTTATAATTTTAAGTTAACTTGGGAAGAAAAGGCCAATATAAAGCTGTACAGAAGACATTTGAAATACAGTGCACTCAGCATAAAAATGAAATGTGATTAATACACTCTTTAAAAGAGAATGAAGAAAGAATGGGGGCATAAAGAAATTTCTGACTGGTTAAAAGATGAAGAAGTCCACCATACTTTTTAAGGAGTGGGAGAGAAGAGGGTTATGATGTATGAGCAGTGTTCTGACATAAACATTTTAAAGAATCCAACAAAGTAAGAGGGAAAGGCCTCTGGAATCCAAAATTGAAATCTACCCAAAACCACACAACTGCAAAACACTGTTGTGGCAACCATAACAGTATAAGAAATTGTGCTTATCATATATGAAAACATGCACAAAACAGAAAAAATTGTTTTGTGAATTTGCAACCAGGGACAAGAAGTCCATATTACATCATCTGCCATAATATCTGTTGCATTAGTGAAATAAATTGCTATCAGTCTGCAGCACAACATTTTTAAATTTTAAATTGGACAAAGATGAATAAGCAAGTATCTTGCCAGCACAAATTTAACTGGGTGGTAAGATAGCAAATAGGTGAAACTGTGGGAATGTAATAATCGCATATAAATGAAAATTGGTCAACTCCCTGCTCAAAGAAAATCACCTTCCATCAGGTTGCTCAGGTGAAGTTCTTATGGAGATGCCATAAGATCCCTAGGTCCCTGTTCCAGTATTTCACCTGTCTCACGGTAAAAAGACAGATATATCAATCATGTCACCTCTGACAAGGTGTTTCATCATGGATCTTCTTGCTAGGAGTGTCTCTAAGTATTAGTATTTTGTTATCTTCAGAGTCAGCTACAGGAGAACAGGACACCTAGATTTCCTCCTCTGTTATGGTGTCAGGATATCATGCTTTGCATGAGAATTTATCCTGTACCTTTGAAAACACTGTACTTTCTCTCCTTGGGAGAAATTGTAAGGTTTAAGTGATTGGACTTGCACTTAAAGCAAAGTTTGTGGTTTATGGTTGGATTTGATGATCTTAAAGGGTCTTTTCCAACCTAAATGATTCAATGATTCTATGATATGTAATCCATATTTGTTATTGCAATTTCTGTCCACTAAACCTCTTATTTGGCATCTCTGAGAAAGGTCAAGGTCCATCTTGCGAAGACCACCTTGTTAGGTATTTATAAACAGTAATAAGGTTGCCCAAAGCCTTAAATAAAACCTGGTCTCTCAGTGGTTTCTTTCACATAGAATCATAGAATCATAGAATGTTAGGGGTTGGAAGGGACCTAGAAAGATCATCTAGTCCAACCCCCCTGCCAGAG
>JANHFX010029140.1:0-16303 GCA_027560015.1 Chloroceryle amazona | reverse complement strand
CAGTCTCCTCCAAGCTCCAGAGCCCCAGCTCCCTCAGCCTTTCCTCAGCAGGGAGATGTTCCACTGCCTCCATCATCTCAGTGCCTCTGTGCTGGACTCTTCCGAGCAGCACCTTTTCCTTCTTGAACTGAGGGGCCCAGAACTGGACATTAACAATTGGACTAAAGCAGTGCAGTCTGGAGGTGTACTGTGCTGGTCCCTATCTCAACAGCAAATTCCCCTGCCTCTCTCAGCAGGACCCTGCTTTATCTCCTCCTCCTGCTGAACAGGGCCAGCACAGTTGGGATGTACAAGCACAGAGAAGGGCTCTTGGTTCCCCATGCATCAGCTGTGGGGTGGGGGAGCCCAGCTGTTGTGTCCTGGGGAAATGCTTTTTTCTGGTCAGCTCATCATCCTCAGTTCACTCCTCTCAGCACCCCCAGGAAGCACACATGGCATGTACAAGCACATGGGACAGCCCTTCAGAGGTCACCAACCTACCAGCTCTTTCCAGACACTGCCTGTCCCCACCACACACACAGATTGAGAGTGTACAGAGAGAACAAGAAGGGCCCCAGATTTCTGGAACTTGCCCCCTTCAGAAAGTCACCCTGGGAAGGGCTTAGCTCTGCTTTACAGCATCCAAAAGCGGCTTACAGCAAGTAATTCAGATGTCACTGAAATTACTGGTGCGGCACCGAGGAAACAACCCTATGTGAGCATTGGACACGAGCCTCTCAGTCCCTCCTGGCTCCCTCACCCATGCTGACACGCTTCACGGGCAAGCTGCACACACTGAGAACAAGCAGCCTGCTCCAGGGCCGATTCCTACCGCATCTCCCATCCTTACCTAAAATGGGAGACAGCTGGTTAGCTGGTTTCCCTGCTGTACATGTGGAACACCAGCAACAGGCTTTATCTAAGGCATGACCTGCTGCCTTTCCGACTAAGAGCAAAACGTTCTCCCAGTCTGCAAAGAGCAGCCTGAGAAACCCTTAAAGACAAGCGCTTGATCTTGCTTGTTTTGACGTAGCAAGGATGGAGAAAGCACCACAGCTCCCTGACAGCTGCTTTTTCTGCCAGCTCCCTCAGTGAGGTGGAGCTGCTTACAGCCCTCTTCCCTCTCTGTAGCAAAGTCTTCTAACCAAGTCACACCAGACAGGGACGTGGAGGTGCCAGGGACACTTCCAAAGGACAGCTGCCAATGCTGAAAGTCACTGTTGAGCAGATTTCCCATTGGAAAGGTTAAATCTTGAGGATCATTCCCCTATATACTCATCCCAAAAGGAGAAGCCTTTTTATATCAAACACAAGAAGCAAATTCACCCGAACAACCATGCCCCCACCTGCAGTGCCATGAGTGCAGAACCCACCAGAGCAGACTCCTCCTGTCCCACCACTCTCCTTTCCTGCAGTGCATTCTCAGAGAACCCAGGAAAAGCAGAAATGGTCCTTCTGAGGAGGAACAACCCCATAGCTCATGGGCTGATGGAAAAGTCCTGACAGAAGTATGTGCAACAATGAGAGAGCTCACAGTGAGGGCTCTGGGGAAGCATCTACACAAGCTTTCCATGCACATATGCTCTCCCCTAGACACCTACCATTGCTCACCTTGAAGGCATCTCAGCAATCTGCCCAGCAGGTCACAGACCAGATGGAAGGCACAAGAAGCCCCGAAGCAAGGCAGAATCAGCAGCACACCATTGCACCCCTCCGAGACACGAGAACCTGAGGCACACAAGACAGCCAGGATGCTGTGGTGGAGCTGCTGCCGCCAACAGCCTCCTACACCAGCCACCCGCTGCTCCAGAACCACCAGCAACAGGCGGTCCAGACCTGGGAGGCAAAGCCAAGAACCACAGCAGGAGAAGGGTGGAGGCAGAGACAGGAGAGCCAAGGGCTCCTCACCTCCCACTCAGTCACGGAACCATGGCCAGAGAGTCCCTTTTTGACTTGCAGTTCCTCATGCTGACAGAAAATTCAAAGCTGATTTTTACTCCTGACTTGCAGATCCTGAGGAGGAGGAGAAGGAATAAAAAAAGCCAGGCCATCTGCTCAAGGTCCCTGCAGCAGAGGAGAGGGCTGCACATCGCGATTCTCCACGCAGAGCCCCAGTACGACTTTCAGGTTGACTTGGCCATTTGATTTCTTTAGTGCAATTTGGACCCAGATGTTTTATAACACACACTATCGAGTGTGTACGTGCAAGGAAACTAACTCTCATTTGAATATCCCCGAGAGCACATCGCTCTTATTAAACACACTCTGCAGAGCTATTGCTCCATGAGGCATTAGACAGTACAAGACATTCTGGTAGACTGCAAAAATTGGCCCATAAAAAAAATAAACACTTGTGCCTCACCAAGGGCATCTGGAAATGACCCAGAGAGCTCATCTATTTTCACTGGTAGCATTTTTGTACCACAGAGGAAAGAATTAGATGGTGAATTTAGAGTCAATTTTCCTCAAGCGCTTACAAGGAATCCTTCTTGAAAGCATCACCAAGCACAGCAGCCACCCAGCTCCCCACAGCTGGGAGACCATGACGCAGTCCCATTTCATGCAGGCTTTCCCTCAGACTCTCCTTTCCTGCTGCCTCTCAGTAAATCACATCCTTGAGGAAAGAAACTTGTCTCAAAAGGCAGGACTCAACCACCCTCTCCCATAAACACCCAGCGCACCACGGCGCATGTGCGGCAGGTGACATCAACGTGCAAGGGCAGCCCTTTCCTGGGATGCTCCTTTGAGAGCAGATCCTGGTTCTGAAAGGAAAACCTACTAACACTTAAAAGTTGATACATTGCTACCTTTGCACCCCCCAGGGCTATAAATGTCTGCCCTGGCAGCTGGACGTAGCATGGGTTCAAGTCCAAGAAGCAAGTTCCTCCTTGGCATTCAGGGCTGCAAATGTGAATCCTCCCTTTGTGTGCTGGAATGACTGTGGTCGTTTCTGGAAGCTTCAGCAATGGTGCAATTGCAGCATCTGCACTGGTGCCCTGCCCCATCACCACAAACAGTGGCACGTCCTGCTATACTGCTGTCGCAGGACACCGGGGAGTCAGGAAGCAGGAGGTCCAAGAGAGCTCGACTACTCTGCTCACTCTGCTGCAGGAGCAAACTACAAGCACCTGCATCCAGCAGTGATGAGGTCCTGGAGGAGCACACACGA
The DNA here is from genome assembly GCA_027560015.1 of Chloroceryle amazona. NCBI lineage: Eukaryota > Metazoa > Chordata > Aves > Coraciiformes > Cerylidae > Chloroceryle > Chloroceryle amazona. The sequence continues at coordinate 13,155 of JANHFX010029140.1, read as the reverse complement.
ACAAACAACAGAGACGGTATCTTCTTCAACAGCCTCTTCTCTAGAGATATGTTCCTGGTGAATTGTTTCTCGGGGCTCTCCAAATTCCTACTCCAAGCTTGGCGGAGAGGGAACAGGAATGGCCAAGTCCCCCATTCCAGATCCTACACAGGAACTGCTCTGCTGGCTGCCTGGCTCCTTTCTTCTCAGTAAAACACTCCAAAAATGAACAAACCCAAACCCCAGTGTCAGGACACTTCTCACGAAGCAGACTCCAGCTCTCTAGCCAGGCCCAACTGCAGACGCCACAGCAGTGTATTTATTTTCAAGTGACTATTTGAGCTGGAGGTTGCAAGAGGAACGATGCTTTTTTTTTTTTTTAAAGTGGCTGTGGTTATCGTAAAAACCGATTTTAGCAACAGTTAACATTTCAGGCTCTCTTTAGAGAGGCCATCTGCTGATCTCCCAAACGTAGTGCAAGCATCTCTGCAGACCTCTGCAAGGGCTGCGTGCTGGAGACACAGCACCCGGCCACGGGCCATTACTCAAGCTGAACAGTTAAGAAATAGCAGAGTGAGACAAACTGGCCTCGTGTGTCCCTGTTGCACAACTCTACCCCATGCTTTTCCCTGGCCCTGGAAGGTCTCCCTCCTCTGGTCACTATCCCATTTTCTGCCTTTGTCCAGAGCATCTCTATTTGCCCATGTTCTCTGCCATCCCCAGTCCCAGCTGTCGTTAGGGACAAGCTCCCCGCTCTGTCTGCTCCCCAGAGCAGCTACTAAAGGAAAAGCCTGCTCTCCCAGAACAGGAGGGGCTGGAAGGGACCTCAAAAGATCAAGTCCAACGCCCCTGCCGGAGCAGGGTCACCCAGGGCAGCCCACACAGGAATAGATCCAGGTGGGGCTGGAAAGGCTCCAGAGCAGGAGACTCCACAACCTCTCTGGGCAGCCTGGGCCAGGCTCTGGCACACTCACTGTGAAAGTTTCTCCTTCTGTTCCCATGGATCCCCCCATGTCCAGCTTGCACCCACTGCCCCGTGTCCTGCCAGTGGATGTCCCTGAGCAGAGCCTGGCTCCATCCTCCTCACACTCACCCCTGACATATTTATAACCATGAATGAGGTCCCCCCTCACTCTCCTCTGCCCCAGCTCCCTCAGCCTTTCCTCAGTGGGGAGATGTTCCACTCCACTATCACCTTTGTGGCTCTGTGCTGGACGCTTTCAAGCGCTTCTGCTGCTCTGGAGCAGCTCACCCCAGGCCAGCATGCAGGGAGTCACTGGGAGCCACTGGCTGGGGATGGCCAGTATCCAGCCCTGCCTCCCTGGGGAGCTATGCGGGGAGGAGCCTTGTCCATTGTGAAGGGACTCGGGTAATTACCAGCCACTGGAATCAAAGAAGTCTTTGCTGAGCGCATGCAAATTCCAACTTTTCCTGGGTTTGGCCACAGTTGCCGAGGGATGACAAAGACATCTCGCAAACTGGGCACCTCTTCCCACCTCCCCTTGCACTGAGCTTCACAGCAAGCTCCAAGAAAAGCTCCTCAGGCTTCTTCGGCAGGGCAAAACCAGTATTTTTCTGTCAAAACGGCAGGACTATTTTAACACTCCTTTCCTCCACCCCTATTAAACTGAAACCCTTTGAGGCTGACATCCAGCATGGAAATTGAAAGTGTAGATAGTTAGAACTCTGACAAAATTACAAGCAAAACTGAAAACAGGGTCTTATCTTGTGAGCTGTTGGGCAAATCTTAATAATAGCTGGTGCCACCAACCCTGCCTCCAGTAATCCCCATCCTCAGGCAAACTGCTTCCAGACACCCGCTCAGCAGCACAGGAGCACCCATCTCGATCACGCCTCGCCTCTGCCGATGCTGAAATTGAAGCAGACTGACAGCAGGATAATTTAGGGGAAAATTACATTTTCTATAGAACTTTCGTACGTGACTATATTTAGCAGATGAAGAAACAAAGTACATGTATTCAGTAAATATATATTTTTATAGCCATAAAATTATAAACACATATGTATGTTCCAAGGAGATTTGAAGTCTATTTTAAGATGCTCTTCACATGCGGGTCGTTAAAACCTACAATATAGTTCCTTCACCATATTATAATAAATATGGAAAGCAAATACACACTTCTCAAGTCTTGTAGGTCACGAGAGACCTAAAGATGATCGCGTTTCTCTTCTGGTCGCCCTCCTTAGTGCTGTTTCAAAGGGAAACTGGTTTCATATGTGGGCTGACTGCACCTCGCAGCAGCATTTTGCCTGCAAACCTAATTTAGTAAGCTGCCGAAACGCTGTAACGTAGGGAAGCATCAATTCCAGACCTCTGAAATCCACAGGGTCAACGTCGGAAACAAATTCCTCTCCTGACAGACTGCTAGCCTTGCAAGAGCGGCGAAACTAGCATCTTTCTACCTCTTGCATTCAGGAGGCATTAATCACACTTGCATCGCTCCAGCTATTGGAATTTCTGATCCAGGCTGATTAATTTCCTCCCCGTGCCCCTTTCAAGCTGCTCACGAGGTCTAGGATGTGCCTTTGGGGAAGGATGCTGAGCTCCTCTTCCTGCTCCCTGCACGGCCGAAGCCAGGAAACAGGACAACTTTCTCCACCTTATTTCCTCAAGACTTCTGTCCCTGGGGAGTCACGAGGTTTTAATCAGCACCTGGCACCGTATCTATCAGATATGCTAATAAGGTACCTTACCTTAACAAACACCCTCAAGAGCAGACTCATCTGTCTTAATTGGTAAACGCTTCATTAATAATGCAGCTGAGGAGTCTCAGAGCTAGAAATATAAATAGCAAGCCCTGATGCAAGGGCTTTTTTTTGTTCTAGCAGTACAGATTCAGAAGGAAGGTCTCTTCACTGTGCCCTGCTGCAGACAGAAGAACCCTTTGCAGGCTGCACAAAAAGCCTCTCTTCTGTCTTTGGGGGGGAGGGGGGGTCCAGGTTCAGAGCATCCCTTCTGAAAGAAGAAAGGCGGGCACACTGGAAGGCAATTCCTGGGCTAGGAGGCACCCACCCAGGATGGGAACCCATCAAGCACCATCCCAGAGGTCAACGTGACAACACTACCAAGACAGTGGCTTCCAGCCCACTGATCAATGACAGGAAAAGCATTAAAACGCCTCTCTGGTTAAGTCACAAATTCCAGTCCTATGATTAACGCTGCTCTTAGCCAGGGAGCAAAGCAAAGGCTCAAACATCACAACCAGAAGGGACGTCAGAAGAAAGAGATCTTCTGTGTCTGAGACTGTGTATTCTGCAACGAGATGACCCCAGGCCTACCATGTTAATCTCCAGCTTTCCATTTTAAGGACTTAGCCAAAACAAGGCAGGGAAGTCTCTGAAACTCAGCTCTACTCATGAATTCCAAGGGTGTTGAAATAGTAGGCTTTGGTTCTCCTTTTTCTTATAAATTCATCCTGCAGACAAAAAGCCAGACAGTTGGGGATTTGAAGCATACTCAGTCCAGCCAAAGACTTGATCTTGCTGATCTTAATCAAGTTTCTCAGAGCAATGGCCATTACTTGTACACAAGACCATTTTTATTGCCCTTTTTTTAAAGCTCTGCTTATCTGTCCTTACAAAGTCTGAATGGGTCAGGCTGGGGGGTTAAATCTAAATTAAGAAATCACTGGGGTTTCTAGGGTTTGGATGTAGCCATTGTTGGTAAATATCTTCCTCCTGGTGATGTTTGGAGGAGTTAAATTAAAAGGAACTGTTAGATTAAACCCCAGATAGAACTTTTGGCAAAAAATTGAAATATTGCAAGCAAGGAGGTTTCGGCCACTTTTCTTGGGGAAAAACTGCCAAACGATTTTGTTCCAGATTCAACTACCATGTCCACATCTTAATTTCATCTAAGCAACCCTTCTCCGACCCTCATCTCTGACAGCTCACCAGTCTCCTTCTGCATTATTTATGGCAGCTTTCTACAGCAAATGGCTCTTCCAAACAGTCAGGGGCTTCTGTCAGAGGTTTTGAAAGTGGTTCTAGCAGCAGGCTTGGAGAACAAGGCTGCTGTACAAGTCCAACTCGCAACCTTCCAGTGTGGCTTCAGGTTCTGTGCTTAAAGCTCCTGTGGAAAAAGCTCCTGGGCACATGTGAAACTCCTGACTGGAACAAAAAGGCAGGCCAGGGATTTTTATTTCCAAGGAATCACAGTCACACCTGGAAACTCTGGTTTTGGTTGTTTTGGTTTGTTTTTTTTTCCCCAAATCCCTCTTCCAAATCCCATTTAGTGCTTATGGGATAGCAATAAAAAAACCCCACTTTTAACAGGGTCCTTGCCAAAGGTAAGTAACCCCACTTTTGTACTTGTTAAGAAGAGCAGCTCAGCAACACCTCCCAGGACAGCAGCAGCAAGACGGGATTTCAGAAAGGGGTCTGCATGGGCACAACATCTTTATATCCCTCCAAAGATCACAGGCAGAGGGGCTTGACTTTCCCCATCCCGCCTGGTGCCCCTGGCTGGGAGCGTCTCACCTGAGACAAGCCCATCATTGTACAGGATGCTCTGCAGCGCCAGCCCAGCAGACATCAAGGACATTGGAAACTGATTCCTTCAGCCAGCCTGAGCTCCTGCCTCCCGCCCCACTGACTAATGGTTCTCCACCACAGCAGCTAACAGGATACTCTCTGAAACCCAAATAACCAGCATTAGTGACCTCAGAGCCCTGCCTGCTAACTGGACATACTCCCTGCCTTTAATTCTTTGTCTTCCATAGCATCTTCCCTACCAGAGCTGCCTCGCCCCTCTTTTTCTTTCCGAGTCCCCACACCCCTGTCCCGCTGACTGTTCCCCACCTGCGTGTGGCTGTACAGCAGCATCACCCCGACCCAGTGCATCTTCCTCCCAATCCCCCCGCCTGGGGAAGGGTTCAGGTGGGCAGCTGCAACCCCACAGCAACATCCATACCTGCACAAAGTCCAGGCCGAGGAGTTAGACAGCAAATACTCCCCTGGCACGGGGAATTGCAATTGAGTGTGTCCCAGGGATGAGTCTCAGTAGGCAACTATTTCAAGTTAAAATTCAGGGCACTCCCTTGCTGCTCCCACACCTCGCTCAGCAAAGCCTGTCTGTAAGGGACTAACATTTAGGCAACCAGCTCTGACTACAGTAAATCTCCTTCTTTCCTCCTTTTTCTTTTTTTTTTTTTGTTAAATCCATAACCACCAGCTTTAAAGCTTTAAATCAATATCCCCTCTTGCGATCTGCATTCAGCGAGGAATTATTCACATTGAGAGCTTTAAAAATTAAGCTATACCCTGCAGGGACCAGGCCAAACTTAAATCACAGCAAAGCTTTAAACACTGGATCAGGGACACAGCATGAGCCATGTCCTGGTCTTAGATGCAAACTAAATGTAGAAAACAAAGCCCCTGTCACTGTGTTAAAAGGAAAAAAAAAACCATAAATGGTCCATGCTGTGGCTTCTCCCGGGGACACAAGGGACAAGGGCCCTTCTTACGTGAAGAGAGGTCAGCCCATTGCAACCAAACTTCTTGCAAAGGAAAGAAACTGTCCCCACAAAGGGAAAAGACTTATTGTCACTGTTTGAGGGAGAAAATGGCACCTGATCCATCCTCCTGTTTGTGATGCTGGTTGGAGGCAGCTTTTTCTGAGGGATGTGAGCAGAGAGGGCAGTGCCACATGCTGCCTCTGCACTGGTACCCAAAGCCATGGGAACAGCAGGTCCTCAGCATCGCTCACTCTCAGCAACAGTTGGCCCCAGGCTGGGTAGAAAGTGACAGATGCTGAGCTGAGAGTCCACAGCATCCCTGGAGGTGCCAGTTTTAAGGAGTAATCGAAGAGGAGGTGGGGGAAAGAAAAACCCACAAGCTAAACCAGCTCCTGTTTGTGCCCTGGAGGAGCACAAAGGCAGGAAAGGATGGATCAAGGAGCAAGGATTCCCAGTCTTACTGGTAAGAGCAATTCCCATCTTTAAGTGGGGATAGGGGCTAAGCTGCTCAAAGACAGGACCAGATTTCACAGGGAAGATGACACACAGATGATGTTCCCCCATCTCTCCTCCAACCACTGGGACGTGGGGCTGCAAGCACCTGCCTCCAGACAAAGACACTCAATCCCACCCTGCCACTCACCTGATGCTGTGATAGCAGCAGAGGGCAGGGTATGGCCAGCCCAGAAAACATCAGCCGAATTTCCACCATCCCCACAGTGGTGTCTAAGCAAACAGCAAAACCTTTCCCTCTTCCCTGCTTTGAGAAATGGCATGAAGGGGTTCACTGGGCCTCTGCAGAGCGTCCTGGATCCCACCAGCCCAATGTAAGAGCCAGCAAAGGCCAGCAAGGGCCAAGGAGCTGGAGCAAGGCTAAGAAATGGGTACAAAGCAATGCACCTCAGGAGGCTCTCCTGGCCCTAAATGTTCTCAGTGTCCTGTCACACCGTGGCCTCTTGTAGGTATGAACTGCAGAGGAGACACCTCTAGGCTTGAAACCACCCCAGCGCAGAGGGTACAACTCATGTTCAAGCCTCCAGATGCCCACACGCAGTCACTTCTCCAGCTCTCAGTCACAGAGGGGACTGTCCAGGCCTTAATATCTGTAAAGTCCTTCGGAAATCCTTGGAAGGGAAGAGCAGAGTATTATTATGAAATAATAGCTTTTTATTCTGCTCCATCTGAAATCAGTGGCTCTTTGTTCAGCCGGGCGCTGTCTAAGCCAAGGGTTAAAACTTGACTGGCTGGGCCATCCCCCGCGGTGGGACTTTGGAGGATCTGAAGAACAAGATGTCTTTCTAACCTGTTTGGACTCCAATAAGCAGCTTTAGATCTAACAATAGGGGGCTGAAAACCCAAACGCCCCAAAGCCTGGAGGCAATCAAGGCTGTTTAAGCATCCGATACTGACATTTCTAACACCACCTGAAATGTGTATTTTCCTTTCTGTTTCAAAGCCTTATTTTTCAATCAGATTATGTGCAGGATAAATACCCTTATACGGTGACAGCAGGCACTGCACAAGAAAATTGGGGATAATGGTAAATGCAAAGATTTACAGATACTTATCTCAGCATCTGCAAGAAGTATTAGCTTTGAATGCAGTGTTCAAATACAGTGTCAATCACCAGAACCCAGAGTAACTGCAAACTTGTCTAGCCGAACTCAGCCCTAAAAAAATTAAACAAATAAAACAGAACTAGTAATTTTTTAGAGACCATCTCTCTGATGGGAAGTAGCAGCCACACGCATGAAATGCCTGGCTGGGCCAGGCTGACAAAGCACAGGAGCAGATGAGCAACCAAGAAGAACGACCCTGGTGCACTGGGAGAGCTCTTGTCTGGAGCCAGGGACACCCGGCCATGAGGGACCCCAGAGTCAGGCAGGCAGCTCAACCACCCCCTGCGGATAGAGCAGGCACAGGCACCCCATGGCTGCCAGGGAGGACATCAGTGCTGGCCACACAGGCACCCCAAGCTCACTGCAGTCACAAAGCAGCACCCACATGCTCAATGCTATCAAGGCTGCCACCCCCTCCCTTTGAGGGCCATGAAGCCTCAATGGTTTCTGCTGTCACCATTCCCTCCACACCTTCAGCCCCGGCAGGGGACTGCAAGCTGAGGCCATTGTGAGCAATCCCTGACCAACGCCACTCAGGGCAACGCAACTATGCACAGATTTGCCAACCAACAGCTGCTCCACGCACGCACGGGTCCTGCAGATTCCCACATAAATAATCTATGTTGCAAGGAGGCCCTTGCAACACATTTGCCCTGCCACTGACCTCGGAGGAAATGATGTGCAATCAGGTCCTTAAACATTAATGAATCACCTCCAAAAAGAATACAACAGTCACCAGCTTAAAAATACACTGTCATTAGCAATTTCAACAGAGAGGAGCGATGAAGGAAGAGGATGCCTCCTCAACAGTCCACATCTTCTTACCTCTCAAGGTCCAACACACGCTGGTATCTCTGAAGATTTGTTGGACTTCCTTCTGCTGGCCAGCCGTGCCCTGCAAGCACAGGGTCCACTCTCCAACTGCCAGCTCCTTCCCTGCACTTGCTTTCAGCCCTGCACATCCTTCACGCCCGCAAAGTTAGCCAAGCACGCAACTGATCCTCCAGATAAACAGCCCGACATCTAACAGCGAGACACGGGCTACAACCGCAGATCATCAACAGGAAAGGTGAAGCTGTGATCTGAAATCTTATCTGGCTGCTGCAGAAATGCAGCGGAGGTCAACTTTCCATCATTCAGCAAAGAGACTCAGCGCCAGGACATAAACACACACTAAAAAATATCGCTGTTGAGTTAAGACAACTTTGAGGTTTCTGTTTTGCAGCCAAATATCACTCAGCGGCCATTAAACAGATTTTTTAGCCATCAGTGGAACATTAGAAATTCCATGAATTTGAAGTTTATTATTTCCACGATACAGTTTATACTTCTTTTTCAGGATTTATACTCCTTGGCTTCACTCTTTCAGCTATAAATAAAACCATTTGCTAAGTTGGCTGATACACCGCAGCCCATGACTGGCACATTTATGCAAGTTGGCTGAAAAACAAGATGGTTCAAGGAATCGCCAGAAACAGTAAATTCAGTTATTTCAAATCCATTTTGAAGCATCTAATAAACCTGCAGGGATCACTTGATATCCGGAACTGGCTAAACTAAAGTAGCCGTGCTTCTGCACAACGCTTCTCTGACGTTTATGGAGCGGTTGATGAGATTGAAAGCTGTAAAACACACAAGTCCCTCACAGTCCATCACAAAATGTTCATGTCTTGGGATAGCCTTCGGAAAGGAAACCAGGAGAAAGAAACAGCAAAAGCGATCCGGTAGCACAGCCTCCCCGGATTCCCCATGCCTTCCCGCGAGAAGCTGGAAACAGAAAGGAGACCCACAGCCATGGCTTCCCATCTTGGTAGGACGTACCTGGCAGGAACAGGGTGGGTGTGCAGGGGACTTTGCACCTTAGGCATCCCAGGCAAGACGCTCTGGCAGGGGGGTTGGACTAGCTATCTGTCGAGGTCCCTTCCAAACCCTAACACTCCGTGACTCTGTGATATTCCGTGCATCACTCGGGAGACTAGCCTCCAGTTCCCCAGACCTCCTGGAAGACATTTTCCTCAGTAGCAGCTTCTTAAAAGAGAGCATAACGTTCCCTTTCTTGAGCTTTACATCCACGGTGAATCTGTTTCAAAGAGCTGCGCTGCCCCGGGGCTCGTTCACGCCACCTCTTTTGAGAAGGGGAAAAGCATCAAGTGGACCAGAGTGCTGCAACTTTGATCTTGCCTGAAGCTGATGTCTATACAGGCTTACCACAAGCATCTGGGAGCCACCCCGGTCCACCAACAAGCTGGTGAACCTGCACAGCTACTCCCCAAGTCACAGGAGTTGGGGAGCTTTAAGCCTTGTGAGTCCGGGCCAATGGCAAATACTGCACTGGACTAAAACTGCACAACTTTTTTTGGGGTAGATTTAAATTCTGAAGCCTGCCCAATTCTCAGAGCTCCCTGATTAGCAAGAGGCAAGCGATGAAAGACCTGATCACAGGAGGAAAAAACAATAAAGATATCCAACTCAACGTTTTTATCACAGCACTTGTAATCTGTGCCCTGGGAACTGCTCGGAAACAGAAAGTAACTCTAGCCTCAGGATACAGCAACAGATCTTACCCCAGCACACAAGGGACCGACGGCAGCTTTGCTTCCCCTGTAAGATGAGCAAGCCAAAGGAGAAAGCACAAAATTCATTTCATGGGGAGAGAGCTGTGCAGGAAACCCTGAGACGAAGGCTGAATATTCAAGAGGAGCTTTTGCATGCTTAGTTTGCGAGCAGAACAAAAACCTTGCAAAGCTGCTCAGACAGGTGATGATCAGCATTGCAAAAACAAGGCAGGGCCTCCAGGAACAAACTCGAGGTGTGTGGTGCCTCCAGCCACCCAGAGCAACTTGAACCCTGGGGAAACTGTAAAATTGAGCCTTGATTAGGCCAAGAGAGAAGCAAGAGAATAAATCAGAGCACTAATAGATGAGAGGCACAGGGTCCAGAGTCTCCCTCCCCTGCTCCAGGAGGTTGTGAATCCAGGCAGGACTTGGTTTTCTCTTCGCTACCAAAGCCATACTTTTGAGTTTTGGTTTGTTGCTCTCTGACAGCTTGGGAACACTCCCCGATAGCTGCGTGTTGGCTTTTCCTTACCTGAAAGCATTGTTATTGCTCGGGAGTCCCTCCTCTCCTTTTCCATCTCCTGAACAGCAGCAACTTGAGGTTACAGCCCCAAACAGCACGCTGCTGGGCAATTCCTCTCCCCACTGCCCCCAGCTCTTACAGGAGACCACTGCTGCCACCACTGCAACGTGCAGCACCCAAGGCACAAACCAGTGCTAGATACTCCTCCACCCCTGCTCCTGCCGTTGGGAGCCAGAACACAACCCTGCCCTGCCCCTTCCCTGGTGTAACTGCTCAGAAATTGCTGAGTCCGGCCTCACTTATCACTGGATGTAGTGCAGCTCTGTTTGCTAATCCCCTACATCTGCATTTCATACAGCGCTTTTCTAAAGCTCTTCAGATTTGCTTTACAGTTTATCACCCTGCTCAAGCAAGATGACGCATCTTTAAACTTTCCACTCCAGAGAAGCGCTGAGGAATGAAACCATTCCAAATCCAGGAAGCTGCCTTGGAAAACGGTCCCCACAGCAAATGGTCAGCAAGAGGTTGGGGGGGGGGGTGTGTTTTGTTTTTTTGAAATCATAAACTTAATGAGACAAGAGATTATATTTTCTACTGGAAAGTCTCCTTATTCCTGGTATCATAACAAAATACCGAGCCATTTGAGAACTCTTCTTAGCTTTGCTCAAAAAACTAGGACAATGACAAGTACTGAGCTCAGAGTGGAGAGAGAAAAAAAATAAAATAACAATAAAATAAAAAAGATATAACACATTTTGGTTTCCCTACGTGGAGAGGGAAAAAGGTTTCCCAGCACAGACTTAACAAACAGCTCCCTCTCTTCTACTTCGACTCAACGACCCCTTGTATGTCTCCAATTTAGCCAGCCCTAAAGCAACATCGAGCCTACAGGTCCAGGCTGAAGTTTCCTCACCAGTACAACCTGGCAGTCAGAAGAAGTTTATCATAGTCTCTAGAAGCTCAAATACACTTCAGAAGTGAAGGTCCAAATGAGAAGAAAACCATCACAGCCTGTCTGGCTGTAGAAAAAGCCCCAGAGGAGCCGGGCAACACACACAGCAAAGAAAAGAAATAAAAACTGAACGTAGAGATGCTGCTGCTGCCTGTGGGGTTGACTTTGACATCCTTCCCCCTTACAAGAACCTCAACTTCACACCCACCCATGGGTCCCTTGGGACCCCCATCACACGGGGGAGAACATTGACTCCAGTTCATCTCAGCTTTGGGATCCATAGGGTCTGGCCAGCACACATACACCAATCCCAGCAACGACACCAACAATAGACAGGGAACCATTTCATCCCATGTCTCAAAGCCATCGGTCCACTGCTCCTCTTTGCCCTAGACATCACAGGGAGCCTCTGATCCCAACCAGCTCCCTGAGCACAGCACCCAGGGCCTCACAGTTTAACAGGGGGGCTCTCCGTGGGGGTTTGGGTTGTGTTTCCAGGAAAAAACATTGCAAGAACAGGAAAACCCTGGGTAAAACCAAAACAAACAGCTCTACATCAGGCCTGCAGGAAGCCAAGGATGCCTCTGAACACCCAGCAGACAGGATCCCCCAGCAAGTGTGCTAAGCCAGGAACCACATGGCTCAACGACCCCAAAAAGCACCCTCTGCCTCCCACATCTGAGCCTTGGGGGATTATTTGTATATGAGGCTGTGCTGAATTAGGGCTTCCAGACATAACGTTGCTGTTCCAATGAGGAGAGGACACGTGGCCTTCTCTCATGGTGGAGATGACTTGACCAGCCCGGCGATCAGCAGCACCAGGTCGAGGAATAGCCACTGCACTGGGGAGGCAGCACCTTCAGGGGCAAGGTTTGGTCAGAACAGATGTAAGAAGGGAAAGTCAAGTTTTACCTGGCCCAGCAGCAGGCAGAGGGACCCAAGATGATGTCCTGGTGCAACACACAAGCACTGCTGGGAGCAGAACCCAAAGCCTCGCTCTACCAGAGATGATCTTGTAGAGTTGGTGCTCCTGGACCAAGCCCCTGTGGCCTCAGCTGAGCCCTGGGAAAATGCTGACTACACCAAGGGAATATCTGTCATCTCCTTGGGCTTGGTTTATCATCTGGAGAAGACAGGACCCTCCACAGCGCAGGCAGATGCTACAGCACTCTGATTCCAGAAGGAAACTTCCACCACTACACATGCAACCACTTTTCTGCACTCTGCCCCAGTGATGTTCCCACATGCAGCAAAATCCCTCCAAACATTCCCTTTGGTGAAGGTAACTGATTTTCCTGTAAGGTTCAAGCTACGCTCTGTGACTACCTGCGTAACCAGAAACCATACACTGGCATGACTGGCCTCCTCAGATCTTAACTCATCTTTTTAAGATCTAAAGGGGGAGGGAGGAGAAGATAATCTCTAAAAGGAAACAATAAAAGTGCTTTTGGTCTCCCCAGGTGATTCTTGCTCTCACAGGGGTTTGGCAAGCAGATGCACAGCACCGCAAGCACCTGAGCTGGTGGAGAATCTGCTCCTACCAACAGGAAAAAAACCTGTCCCAGCCCTGCCCCAGCCATCGCACCTCCTTTTCCTGGGCCACCCCAGCGTGTCACCACAATTTATTACAGATGGCTTCATCAACGATCACAGAACCACAGAGTGTTAGGGGTTGGAAGGGACCTCAAAAGATCATTGAATCCAACCCCCCTGCCAGAGCAGGATCAACTAGATAAGGTCACACAGGAACAGATCCAGGTGGGGTTTGAAAGTCTCCAGAGCAGGAGACTCCACAACCTCTCTGGGCAGCCTGGGCCAGGCTCTGTCACACTCACTGTGAAAGTTTCTCCTTCTGTTCCCATGGACCCTCCCATGTCCAGCTTGCACCCACTGCCCTGTGTCCTGCCAGTGGATGTCCCTGAGCAGAGCCTGGCTCCATCCTCCTCACACTCACCCCTGACATATTTATAACTATGAATGAGGTCCCCCCTCAGTCTCCTCCAAGCTCCAGAGCCCCAGCTCCCTCAGCCTTTCCTCAGCAGGGAGATGT
>JANHFX010029139.1:0-34334 GCA_027560015.1 Chloroceryle amazona | reverse complement strand
AGCGCGCTCCGCGCCGCCTCCCTCCCGTTGCACAATCGGAGCCGGGTGGAGTAACTTCGCGGCTAACTCGGAAAAAATGCCGAGGTGGTGAAAGTTTTTTGTTGTTTTTTTTTTTGTTGTGTTTGGTTGGTTTGGGTTTTTTTTTGGGAGGGGGTATGGTGGTTTGGGGTTTTTCCCTCTTAAAAAAAAATAAAAAATAAACCAACAAAACAACCACCCCAAACTCTTCTAGGGCAGAAGGCTCCCGACGTCAGGTTGCGCTGGGACAGCTCTAGGGTTTCTCGGCGGCTGTCCTTCGGGTTTGAGAATTGCTGGGATGTGATTGCAAACGCGATGGGAGCGCAGTGGCGTTACCGGGAAGTCGCTGTTGATCTCTGTCCTACGCCAGCTACGTGGAGCATTTACGTATTTCAAGAGCTGAGCGGAGTTTCTTGGTCATTTCGTAGCTTGGCAAGATGGGAGAAAGTCGATGTGTCCTGAAATCGGCGAACTAAACTTCGCTGCACAAAATGCCCTTTATGGATGGTGTATGAAGTGTGCCACCTATTACTGTAATTTCACATCTCCTTGGCAGTGCTTGTGGGCTTATTTTAGCCAAAATGAGATTATTTATAGTTTATTAGTGAAAGGATAGTTCTGTTATCCCTGAAAATTTTAAATCTGTCCTGGGTTAGTGCTAGCTAAATGAATTGTCTTTGAATTATGGCTACGGCCTCACAAGAACTTCAAAACAATTCCTTTTGAATCTGCCATCAGGACTTGTTCCCCAGTATTAGTGGATGATATCACTTGAGTTGAAACACAGTTAGGATACTCCCTGGTATGCTTTGTCATCAGCTCGTGCTTATGAAACACATTCAGGTGCCGCAGGTAAGAATTCAGTGTCAAATATAAACTAAGGCGACCCCCCACTTACATAGTAATGTGGTGATCAGAACCTTAAACTGATTCAGCATGACTCTTGAATCTCAAAGTCATTTCTTTGATTTCAAGGTTTTGGCCTGTTGGGTGCAGTCCCTTGCCCTGTGTTGGTCCTTACACTCTAAGATTTTTCTAGTAGCAAGATTCTGCCTTTACTCGGTGCTAGGGTTCAAAATTGGTGAGACGATTGGATTAGGGATCTATTTTGTTGGATTTTTTTATTTTTTTGAAGGTGCTGCTTTTAATCACTTCAGTCACACCGTGCTACAAAATTACTTGCAAGTTCACAAAGGGTTTACAGATTTGTTTTTGTGTTTGCCAACCTGGAAAGTGATGTTTTGCTAGACTGAAACCATCGCTTGCAAGTTGCTTTCTTCCTAAACATGGTTTCCAGTACAAATGTTTACTGGGATTGAGGCTGAAATCCAAAAATAGCAAGGCCAATTTTGTAACAAGGTGGTAGTGAATTTAGATTTTAATCTTGCCACCCGGTAAAGCCCGAGAATGGCACTCTGTCACCAGTGAGCTGGGATCCCCTGTCTTCCAGTTGTGAGGTCACAGATCAGACCTTGAAACTCTGCTTCCTTGTACTGTGTTGTTTGCACTAGATCAGAAGAGGCTAAAGAGAGACCAGGACCTCAGAACGTTGTAATCGCAGATAGCTGATTTAGTCTGACTTGTGGTATTACCTGTCAGGACTAGAATTCATTGTCTCCTGCAGCAGATGACATCCCGAACGCACTAGTGAAGGTATTTTCAGTCTGTTCAGCAGACTGCCTCTTTGTGGACTTGACATACCAAGCAAAACCAAATTATTATATTGGGTAAATCAGAGTTTCAGATTGTGTTAGCGTGTGTAAATTTAATCTGAAGCGTGTTAAGCACTCAGAATACAACCACCCCTTCTTAAAACAGAACAGGCAAATTCTGCTTTTGGCTTGGAAACAAAAGCACACCAGTATTCCTGTGGTACGTGTTGGGTTATCTGCTTCTGGGACACCCTTTATAAAGCACTCTCCAAACTGATGAATGTAGCTGTCAGGTCCAGAGCCAGTCCCAGAAAGATTATGTTGTGCTGGAGCTCATCATCGCGTCTGTGCCATCTGCCCCGAGACTGGCCTGCGTTTGATTGGCAGAACTCTGCTTTGAGGGATACGGCTTGCTCTGCACGAGAGTGGCAGTTGTTTCATTATAACATGCAAGTGCTTTTACCTCAGAATAATGTGGAACTCCATCTTAATTTTAACTATTTCATTCCTGAAGATGAAAAATTGCCCCAATTTCTCTCTTCCCGCCCACCCCATTTTCAACATATTCATGTTGATTTATGAGCTTGTATCTAAATGCTTAATACATGCTTGTGGCACGTTGTCTTGGTCTGAAGTGTCAAGTGGTACCTGCTAAACGCACATCCCATAATTGCAGCAGCATGCTGGTGCTTCCAGTTTGCATGGTGATGATCTGGTAATAGGGAAGCATTTACAGAGGAATGTGTAAAACTGAAAAAAACCTTGGGAATGCCACATCGTGGATACACATCCATTTTATCATGCTCTACACATCTGTTAACGTGAGGTGGTAGGAAAGGCCTAAGGGCTGATCTTCATAGACTAAAAATAGACAGGAGATGTACGTATGAAATGTCTTGTCTGTGAAGTCCGTAAGGAAACTTGTGCCTGCTGTGTTTTATGTCCATTTGGTTAAGCCGAGCACAAGCCAGTGTCGTAATGTAGGAGTATTGTATTAGAAAATGTTGAGTGGAGTTGAACATCCTGAAAGCTAAAGGCTGAAGGTGGCAAAAGCATTTACCACTACTTAAGTACATATAGAAGGTTTCCAGTGACAGCGGTGGAGACTAAATAACTATTTTCCTCAAGTCTGTCGCCTCCAGCACTGTTCCTTGATGCATAATTTAATTGCAGATTTACCCCAGCCTCCTCCTGCTGCTCATAGTAAAAAATGCTGCTAACTCTGGGGATGTTTCTGATATTTTTCAGAGATGGGATGTAATTCACAGCAATTAAGGCAGCTGGGAAATCTGCATTAGTTTAACCAAAGATGTAGTTTCTGTAGAGGCGACTCAGTTAAAGACTTCTAAAGCGTGATTATCACTTTTGGTTTAAACTGCTACTCTTTTCTTTATAATTTAGTATGAAATTTTTAAAAAAATGCTTAACTAGAAATACTTTTTGGAATTAAGCCTTCTCCTCCGGATGAAACCTACAATGTCTTTTCAGGCAGTCCTGGATTTAGTTTGCTGAGCTTACTCAAAAAAGTTAACTTGCAGTTATGTGATTGATCTTATGCTTTGAATGAATGTCTAGAAATAAGTCTGGATTTGTCTGTTTAGGGGCTCAGAAAGTTAAGATTAGCTACTGAAATGCAGTTGAAGTAAGCTTAGTTAAAACGCTTTAAACCTGTGTGAATGCTCTCTGTATGCATTTAATTATTTTTAAAATTTATTTATTTCACCTTAACTATTCCAAGTATCCAGAGGTACCCTTCAGTAGATAATGCAGTGGAACTATGACACTCGGTGGTTAGAAGGGTGATGCAGAGCCAGGAGGCAATGGTTGATTTTAAATCATGAGATTTCAGTGATGGAGTTTCAGAAGCAGTAGTGTCGAAGAACTTCAGTGGGTTTTAGAAGTCAGAATAAAATTGTTCAGCATCAGATGAAAGCTGTTGTCACTTATTCTGTTTGTTACTTAGCTTATCTCAATAGTCAGAAGTGACATTTATTCTATGCAATGAGTGTCCTTAAAATGGAAGTAACTCCTCTTAATTGGGTAGGGTTGGTACCCACACTCATGTCAGCATTTACTAGTAAGGTCTTGGGTGTGTTTAGAAACTAGTCATTTTTTATGAGGGGAAAATTGATGCTTCCTTAACTAGAAAGTTTGGACTGCTGTGACTTAAAGATTTTTCTTGTTAATTGAGGACTATGCTTGCAAAACAAGTTCCGAGTCAGCACGGTTCTCTAAATGCGTGCATTGGAATGGGGGAAGAGGGGAATCATAATCTCGCTTAGGTAATTTACAGAACTTCAGAGATCAATACTCCATTAGATGGATACTTCTTGCGTACCTTAAAAAAAGAATTCTCTGGTATGTTGAGGATTTGGGCGGGATAATGTGCATGGTAAAAAGGTTGTCCAGCCAACGTTTTCTTTATGATCATTGCAGCTTTTAAAGATCTGTTTTCTGAAAGTACGCCAATGCTTTTGCTATTACTCCCTGTGTGAATTTCTTCTACAGAAGAGCTGATGTAGGACTTCACAGGATGAGCTCCCTTCAACCACCTCCCCAGCCTGTAACCAGCTCTGAAGCACTAGTGCCTTTCTTTGCGCTCACACACTGGTGGGTAAAGGAGGGGGAGAAGGATGTAAACAGCTGTAAGTAGCAGCTGTGGAATACAGAGCAGTAAACTGTCCCTTGCCAAAGGCATCTCTGTTCCTTGTGGAGGTTGCCTCTCGCCTGGCATCATCCCCTACCCGTGGATGTTTCTGTGTGTCCACTGGGTTGAACTGTTGAAGGGGAGAGAGGATGGAGGTTCTTAACCTTGTCTGAGATGTCAAGTGACAGCTGGTAAGGAGGAGTGGAAAAGGGTAGAGCTTTTCTGTAATTCAGATTAGGGCATTCATACACGATCTCCAACAAATCTTTCTGTTGCAAATATTAAGATTTTGCCACTTTAATTGCCTGCCCAGTGTTCCTGTGTAGGTCCCTCCTCTGTGCTCCAAGAGCTGGCAGATGGGAACATGTGGCCTGCGCTTCAGCGTTAGGTCTGGTATCAGTAGAATGCTGACTTCTGTTGATAGTTTAGGCTGAGATGCAGTAGCTTACAGTGAAATGGCAGAGGTACAGGCATGTGTTTTCTCCCATGGCTGATGTGGTGGAGTAACCTGCCAGTATAATATATAGAAATGAACTGGTGTACGAAATGAAAGCTGCAGTGAGAATGTATGTAAGTTTGCAGTCATTAGGGCATTTTTATGTGCAGTTGCTTTTTGTGAAGTTGGCTTTATCAGACGAGTGAGTTGCACATGCTGGACTGTTCTGTAAGCTTGTTGAATCTAAATTTAACACGTCAAACTTGAAATGAAAAGTACAGGACCTTTTTTTTTAATAAAACTTTTATTTATTTTTTTTTTAAGGTTCAACTTTTTGTGGGGCACTGATCTGATCCATTAAATGTAGTAGACTGTATTGGGGAAGCCTTAGGAAAAAAAAAAATAGCTAAAATGACATTCACAAGTTTGAATTGGTGTTTATGCCTTCAGCAACTCTTCGTAAAACACTTGGATGTAGACAAGGTTTAATACTGAAAAAAGAGCCAAAGAGAGCATTGCAGGATTGAAAGTCAAAAAGGCAGAAGAAATTCTTTTTATTTTGTTTAAACATTGTTCAAAGCCTTCTTACCAACAGTAAACTTCAGTCTTAAAATCTTGTATAAGGGACACCTTGGTTGTGGACCTCATCCCTTAGAGATTCGTGGAATGCCAGACATCCTCAAGATCCCCTGCAGTTTTGTCCAGTATAACTGTGATGGATTTTTATGCAAGTTTTAAGAAAGCAAGATGGGAGGATTGCAGATTGCTTTGCAAATGTTAGGGCTCAGTGAAAGAAAGGAGGAGACAAATGTTTGATCCTTTCCACAAGCATCTGGACACCAGAGTTGCAAGCTGAACCAAGTTCAGATGCTGAAGTGCTTTAGGCCCTCCTGATGGAGGGCATGAGCATTGTGTTAAGGGCTCAGTTAACTTTGCAGCAGGCTTTCTCTGTAACCTGGAACAAGGACAGTCAGGTGCTCATCACTTCTGTGAGGTCTTCAAAGAGGTCTTTTAGGTTTCTGGTAAATATGAGTGTGCTGTTCGAAGGCTGTATTTCCCAACCATTTGAGTAATGATGCCAGGTAATTCTCTAAACCAGAGACTGCAAACTTTTGTGGTTTTTTTCCTTTTTTTCCTTAGTTTTAATTTCTTGCCTGAAATAATATAGAATTTCCTGAGTGATGGTTTACCAGATGGACATTCCTCTTCCACTCTGCTAATTCAGGCTGTAGCCTGTGAGTCTGTTCATAAATAGGCTTTTAAACACTTTCTCCTCTCTTGATTTTGTGTGTTAACTGTACCTAATCGTATAGGCAGGCCCTTAGTTTTGTATCTCTACCACTAACTGCTCACAATGCAGAAGCATTATGAAGGGTAGTTACCCTATCATATCGTGCTATTGTGTGTAATTGTACAGCTGGAGATAAGCTTATGGAATTATCCCCCACATAGTTGTGTTCATAGAATGTACCCCTACGGCATAGTGTAGGAGCTTGCACGTGCGTATCTGGATCCATACAGAACACAAACTGGTAACAGTAAGACAGCTTTTTAAAAGGAGAGCTGATTTTCAGAATTCATTAGGTTATATAATTAAATTTCAGACTAATTTATCCAACTCCATTTAAACAATGAATTCACCGCAGATGTGGTGGCGGTAGAATGTTAATTTGATAACTTTGTTACACTGTCCTCCTTTCCATATGTTTCCTTGAGAACATGGAGAATCCTTGTAACTCTGTTCAGAAAGTGCAGACTGGCTGAGTGCCCGATTAAAGGCTGCTGGTGATGTCTACAAAAGCTCGTCCCGTAAGCTGCCAGTCTCCAGAGGTGGTGTTTGTGTAGGTTTGGCAAACTCTGGGAGGCCTGTGTCACATCAAGCTGAGGACAGCGCATGTACAAATGCTGCTTCCAGTTGATGTGTTGGGTGCTGGTGGCTGAGGTCCTGCTCTATGTTAGTGAATCCTTGATGGGCTGCAGGGCAGTGTCTGGGAAGGTTCTTGCATAATGCTGCCAAACCCCAGGATCTGATGAGCATTAGCTGGCATTTGGGTGAAATTGTCATTCACAATGCCAAAACACTATTCCTTGGTGGTAGCCATCAGGCTAGAGTGCCTTTTAATATAAACTTCTTTCCAAGTGCATCACTTCACTTTTTTTCTACATTGAATTTAATCCGGCCCTTTGTTTCCCAGTCATTCTGTTCCATTTAGCCAGATACATCTTGCTGCTTCTCTTGTGGCCTGTTTACGCTCGTTACCTTCTTTTCTGAGGGCAGCACTGTAGTCCTGGGATCCACAACCAACGATCAGTGTGGTCCTTGCAGGAAAATCCTCCAAGTAAAAAGTATGCTAAGTTTCAGGGTCCAATACTCAAAAAGCTTGGAAATGCCAGAATTAAAATACCCAGTTATCATTGAATGGCTGGGTAGTTAACCAGTGCCTCCCTTCAGAGTACTTTGGGCAATGTGCATAGCCCTCATCCTACACCGAGCATACGTGTTGTAGTATCTCTCATGGAACAGTAATTGGTACAGACTTCAGCGTCGATGTGTGTAGAGCGGGCAGATTTTCTCCATCTTTGGTAAGACGCTGCTGTGGGTTTTGATTACTTTGGGGGAAACGAGTTCAAAGCACAACTACAGGTATGTAGTTGCCACCTTTTTTCTAGGTTCATTCTGAATGCCTTCAGTGAGTGACCATTGTTTACCTTCGAAATTTCAGAACAGATGAGAAGAGCTGTAGACAATAGTCTCATTCACAGAGGGCTTGCCTACTGAAAGGTAGGGTCTTTGAAAAGACAGCGCGTAGTCATCCGAGTAGGTTGTATCACAGTCCGAGCACACAGTGACTTACAGTTGTGCAGCAGTCTGGCATTTCCTTCCTTGAGTGTGAGGCTTAAAACGTGAATATTTCTGTGGTTGTCTTTTAATACACCACTGTGATATTGCTGCTAGACATTGTACAAACAATATGCAGTGTGTAGGCTGAAAAATGCAGTATTAAAGGCTTGAGAAAGGAGAACCCTGAGAACCAACAATTGGAGCAATCAAGATAGGGACAGTCACAACTGTTACGTTCCGTGGTCAGGTTTTGGGTTTCTTAAAACCCGTTCTGTGCTCTTTGGCCCTTGCTGTTTTCTGTGTTTGCATATTTGACAAATGTCTTTTTCAAATGACAGGAAAGTACACCTTTCTGTATCACACACTGTCATTATATATTGGTTTTAGCCATTTATTGTTAGCCAAAATTCCAGCTTGTTTGATAATTTTCTACTGGTTACACTTTGTCTCGTGATGTGTATTGTGGCATCACTTTCTTATTCAGCTTAGAAAGCCACATTCAGTTTTCTTTCAAACTGTTATTTTCTGATTCCAGGAGTAATTAATTTTCCTGCTGAAATGGATGGTGCAGGTGTGTGGGATGAGACAGTGGTTCTTTGCTGGTTGACACTTCTTAATCTTCAAACAGGCTTAAATGTTCTCCTCCCTTTATAGCTGCTTCCAATCCTTCCTTTTATAAAGCTGTGAGCTAATGAGTAAGGCTAATACAGTGATGAATTTTTGGATGCTTAGAATTTGAAATACCCAGTGACACAGACAACATTAGACAAGCACTCGAATTACTAAGTGTTGATTTTCGTGTGGCTTAAGTGTTGGGATGTTTTTTTATTTGTTCTTAAATTTAACTTTTGATTTAACTGCATATCACTTTTCATGCGCTTTAAGGTAGAACAAGTTATTTTCTGGAAATGTAAAGCAAATTAACCCGATTTTTTTTCATTAAGCTTTCTTGACTACATACCAGAAAGCTGCAGTATGTGACTTTAACAAATAATTGTGTTACAAACCAATATTAGATCTTTCTAAACCAATATAAAATTGGAGTTTGTGCCTGTGGAGGAAAATAAGTGATATTCTGCCGCTCTGGTGGGAGTGATCTTCTGCCACTCTATATCTAAGTCAGCTGCTACTATCATTAAAAATAAGCCCTGGCTATTTCCAGCTTAAACCAGAAAAATGTAGCAGTAGTGCTACAGGGAGTATGAATTCTGACAAATGGGAAGAAAAGGAGCCGCCGCAGATGCTGCTTTACTCGGTACCTTGCAAGAAGGCAGCTTGGCAGGCGTCAGGCTGTCATTTCTCACTGAATTTGCCCAGACCTGAAAACTTCGGTTAGGAAAGCAACTTGTTCCCTTAAATATTTTCCTGTCTTGCTTATGCATATTTGGAGGAGGTACACTTTGTCATACTTGAAATTTCCCTCATCCTCTAAATGACTTCTATGGTCTTTTAAATAGCAGCTAGAGAGGAGCTGTTTGAGGGGATTTTTAGCAGCTTTTCTGACCAAACAACAACCAAAGCCCACAACAAACCAAACAACTGACGCTTCTGTGGTTTATAATGGGATCTTTGTCCTGCCTTCACACTCGCATCTGAATGTTCTGGATCATCACTTGAAGCTTAAGGCATATTTTCTATGTTCATTATGATTATATTTGTGCAAAGCAAACAGATGTGTTAGCTTTTTTTCTTAATAAGTTTTTTTCTTGAAGATGTTGGGTTATTTTTTAGTTTTCTTTTTGATGAACTTACAGAGAAAGAATTTTGGTGCTGAGTTTGTGTTAGAGCAGGTCTGTCTGCTGCAGTGACAGGTGCTGTTGTATTTCCAGTTATCTCTCTTTGCAAAACTGATGCAGAATTGTACACGTATTGCTGCTCGTATGTGCTACGTTGCTGTTGTTTTCTTAACAGTAGCACTGGTGCTTACTCCTTAAACGGTGTTTAAATCTGTTAAAAAAAAAGTGACTAATCATCCTTGTGGAAAGGTAGGAACGATCACAACTTTATATTTGGAAACTGAGATGTAGAAATGGTGATATGCTGGAGCTGTACTGGAGACCTTCGGCAGTGCCGGAGACTCCCAAGTCATGGTTGTGTTTCAAGACTAATCCTTTCTGATAGGCATGGAGTGCATCGCTCTGAACCAAATTTGGATTATTGTTTGTGTGTCAAGTCTTTGGAATTTGCTTCTTGGGAATTTCTGGTTTGGTTTGGTTTGTTTTTTTTTCCTAAGCTGCCTGTAAATTGCAAAACTACAGCAGCTGACTGCAGGAAAATGTGGGTTCTACTTTGGGCATTTTTAAGAAAGTTTGGGATGTAGTTTAGTACCTCTTGACAAAGGAAAGCACTACTGAAGCAATGTAAACAAAAGTAAGGCAAACTGGAGTAGTAAATCGTGCAGCAGAAGGAATATTAGAAGCATCAAGCCCTTATATGTACAAATGTACCAGAACAACACTAGGGGACGTTCTTTAATTCTAAACTAGTAGTTAAACTCTGCTTTGTAAAATGAAACTTAACGTGGTCTTCACACATTTCTCTCCAAAAAGGTAAAGGCAGGGGAACAATTTGAGCTGATTTCTTGTCATTTCCATGAGCCAATTCAAGAAAATAAATTTGAATTTTAGTTTTGATGTCAGAATTATTTTTCAGATTAAGTATCTTCCTGTCATAGAATAGTTGCTCTTGATTGCTGAGCTGCGGAGGAAGGTCAGTTTGTTTCTGATGCTGAGTGGGAAACTTGGAAAAAAAAAAAGGCAGCTCCTTGAATTAAATGCTTCAGCTGCACTCCAGATATCACAGCCCTTGAGCCTCTGCTTGTTTAGTTTCCAGTTATTCCAGTTTGCTTGTTGGATTCAGCAGAGTTGTAGCTTTCAGAAGGGTGCACTTTTTAAAGTTACACAGAGAATTTAAGCGTGCTTCTTGCAGTGTCTCCCTCCTTGAGCATAGATGTGAAGTCTCACACTTAACGGGGTGCAATAGGTCTGGTGTTCCTGTAAGGAAGCAAAGCTTACCAGCGTCGTTTCACGTGTGCCTGAGTTCTTCTCAACGCTCCACACGCTGCTGAAGCAAACAGCTTTACTACAGACTTTACTCTTCCAACCATAGTCCCAAAGAGAAGCGAGTATGTGTGTGCCACCTCAGCCTTTTTCCTTTCGGAATGTAGTGGCTAAATTACTTGCTCTGTGGTTGAAATGCTAAGTGTGGTATCATGTGTTCCTAACCTTATCTGTAGCTTTGTTTAACGCAATTGGGCTGTTCTTTTACTGGAGTGTTTTGGGTCTGACAAAACTCCAGTCCTTTAGCTTGTGAAAATTGCTGCTTGATGTTCTCCAGTTCAAGTGATTAAAAGGGGTAACTCTGTATGGATGTGTATTTTGAAATTACTGGAGATTGGAATATTAACACTCATGTGTTTCACCTTAATCTATTTATTAATATTACTGAAGGGTTTTTGCACAAGTTTTTTCACGGGAACTTATTAAATTTAATATTTGTCTTACCTTTGCAATCCTACTTACTTGCTTTTCCAAGCTGAATTATTGATACACTCTTTAATTTCACTGCTGTGTGAAAGTTCCTTCTGATCTTGAGTACTGATTTGTTTCTCTGAAGATAGTAGCACCTTTTGAAGAGCTCTCTAGTCTAATGCACACACCTCTGACAGTCCACTCTATCTTGATCTTTTCTAATCCCTGTTTTCATGACATGTTTATTATTTTCCTAAACTGAATGAAGAGCCTTTTCATAATTCTTAGTCCCTATGACAGAATTACAAAAATAGGATCTGCGATTCTTTCCCAATTAAAGAATCTAGTAATAACTGCACAGCTACATTAAAATAATAACATTTGTGTCTTTCTGCTTATTCTATTGCTACAACTCTAAGGGACAGAATATATATTATTTTTTTTAGATTTTGGAAATGATTTATCACTCTTAAAACTGGAAAATATATGCAGATGAGAAATAATCTTGCTGTATATGTTAACTGGAAAAAAATCTCCACTCTCAAAATTAAAAAGAACTTTTCTCTGAAGATTCTTTAGCAGTTCTTGTTTGTGTTAATATGGATAATATAGATGTAACTTGGCAGAGATTTTTGGAGAGTGCTGGGTAACGTATGGACATAAGTGATGTGTCATGGCAGGAATAAGTCTGTCACGAGGGCCCCCAGTAGTAACTGGGGAGTGTAGAGGGGTGCATTCGGAAAGGATTCACTGCCATGATGTGAAAGAGCTGCTGCCCACGGCTCTAGACAACTGCAGCACTGAACTGAACCGTAACAGGAACTTGTGCCATCGCTTATCAGAGCCGACCCAGTTCTGTTTTACAAAGCAGTCAGATTCCAGTGCGAAACGGTAATCTGGTTAATTGGAGAGTTCTTCAAAATTAGCACGTGCAGAAGGGGAAATGGGAGACTGTTTGCTTGGGTGGGGGGCTGTTTTGGCTTCTTTGTTTGGTTTGGATTTTTGTTGTGTTGTGGGGGTTTGGTGGTGGGTATGGTGTTTGGTGTTTTGCTTGTGTGGGGTTGGTTTGTTTTGCATTGTTGTTGGGTTTTTTAGTTTGTTTTTTTAATATATGGACTCGTACATTTGAAGTAGTGTTACTCTGTTTGCAGGAGCTATCGGTAGTCTTGCTGAAGAACAAGGTGTTTCAGTTACAGGGAACTTAATTTTTTTCCTTCCTTTTGTGTTTGTTTACACTTAGTAAATTTTTATCGAGTGCAGAATTTATGAAATTTAAAGGATGTACATTAGGATCTTCTCAGGCAAAACACTTGGCTGTCCAGTCCAAATATTCCCATGCCTCCAGCATAATAGATACGCCTGCGTCTCTTGAATGACAAAATAATGGAAAGTTCTTGTTTTAATGACTTGTATAGACTTGCAGCAAAATAACTTGTCTGCAACTGTTAAGATAGGGGAGAGGGACTGGAGATTTTCCCTTTTCTCATGACTTCTAAATGCCTTGACAAGTGCAGATTTATAGAAACTCCTGGAGTCATTTTTAGACTCAGAAGAGAGCAGAAAAGAGGGGAAGTATCTGTTACATGCTTCAACTGAAAGTACACATTTAATTTTAAAAGACACTGTCTGAACTAGTAACTTGGGGAGTGTTTAAAGAAATTAATGCTGAGCTTCTTCCATTGATCATCACAGCAATCTTGATACTACACAAGGACATCTCCACCTGAAGTTCCTGTTTTCGGTCCCTCTGTAATGGGGGAGGGAACTGTTTCTGCAGCTTAGTTACCCAGAATTTTAGAGGCATAATTGTCTTAAATGTGAAATGTAAAATAAAAAATACAGGATTTTTACCTGATTCCAACACTTGCTGGCCTCTTTTAATTTTCCTGTCTGCTTTGATCTATGCAAGATATAACCCTGCTGGAGGTAGTAGGGAAAATGAAACAGTTTCTGGTATGGGTTTTTTTGTTTTGTTTTCTTTTTCTTTCTGTTCTGAGTTTTAATATCGGATGTTACATAAGTAGTGCTTTCTGTTTCATGAAGACTTATCCCCACTTAAGGTTTCTCTAAGAATTTGCCTGCTTAAGGCTCTGTGTCCTGCTCTCCTTCCCATCACTTCTTTGGCAGGAGTGTCTCTACAGTAGTAATATTTATGGGGAAAAACTTAGTCATTGTAGCAGTTTACCTTCGTAGTTGGGTTTGATGGTGGTTGTCTTTTATAAAGACCTTTTTTATACTGATTTAGTGGTTCTAATAGTTGTTATTGTACATTCTTCTGTGTTGGTATATGGAAAAACTTAAAGGTTTTTGTTGGACATGGAATGAAAATGACCGAGTTCATTAGCATTCCTTCTCTGAATGGTTTTTTTGTTTGTCCTTTTTTTTTTTCCCTAAAGGAACTTAGTGACTTAGCCCGTGATCCTCCAGCACAGTGTTCAGCAGGTCCAGTTGGAGATGACAGTAAGTAACCTTAAGTTTTATGCTGTGCTCTGCTAACTCAAAGCATATCATGCATAGATAATAATGCGGAGTTTTTCTTTTGTAGTGTTTCATTGGCAAGCCACAATTATGGGACCTGTAAGTATTCTAATTCTTGTGATGTAATATCAAACTAGTAGTTCTTATTCAGGATGAAACTGTGGGGGGTGGGGTGTTGGTTTACTTTCTTTAAAACTTACCTTCTCAGGCTTTAATTCCAGAGGTACTCCTTACAGTAACAGAAAATTAAAGGGGAGGTGCAGGGGAATCAATCTGATTATTTCAGGGCTGGGATGTTTTCAAGGATGTGTTTTTCAGCTGAAATGATCTCTAGAGCAGGGTTAGGCATTATCACTTCAATGTGAACACAGTTTCTAGATCCTAACTTTTCTAAAGTTTGAGTCAAGCGTGAACTTTGTACTCGGAGCTGGTCCCAGTGTCAGGAGTTAATTGGGGTGCTTTTGTGTGGATCTTGGAACAGGGAATCCTTATTTGGTCTGGTGTCATGTAATGAGATCTTGAATAGAAAGGGAAAAGTCACTGAAATGTGAAATTCCAGTTATGACTGGAGGAAAAAAGTGTATTACACGTCCACTAAGCATCTGAAACCTGAGTGTGACTTCTTCCTTGTTAAAGGCCAATGTTTGCCTTTACTGAAAACATAACCAGCAAATACTTGACATCTGGAGTTCTAGGGGCTGGTTATCTATATTTAGAAAACAAAACTTGCTGCAACTTGAAGACAGATACTGGATTCCAGTAGACCTGCAGCCACAATGTGATGCTTCTTATGAGTCTACAGAGTAGGAATTAAATATCAGTGATTCTTAATTGCCCTGGCTTTATATATAGCTACAAGTCTGGTTTTAGGAAATCCGTATGGAAAATGTGCTTATTAAGGGTTCACCTGACTGGAAAAATGGTTCTCAGTTCCAAAATCCTGGGTCCTCACTGACTGTAACTGGGTGCCTGAAAAAAATAGACTCGTTTAGCAGCTATATTCATGCTTAAATGGCAAGGGATGTCCTGCTCTATACCAAGTATGATTTGTATATGGCTGGTGTCTGCATGGTCATAAGGTATTAAACATAAGGTGAATTTAAATTGGGATTATTATTTTTAGCTTCCCTTTGTGGCTTAATAGTGTACAGCTCCTTTTTTCCCCTATGATGCAGACGTTAAGGTCTGCATTCCTCTTTCAAGATTGGGCAGTATCCCGACAGAAGTGTGGTGTTAATAATTGTAGAGTTTCCGTGGTGTTGTGCAGTGCCTTTAATAACAGAGGAGGGTTGGAGAATCAATCATCTGGCCTCTGCAACAGGATATATTATGCAGGCTGTGATTTTCCTAGGTAGCTGCAGGAGAGCTTGTGTTGGTTTAAGGCCTTGTAAGAAGGGGTTCTGTACTTGCTAAAACAGATCCCCAGCATGCATGCAGTAAAAGGGCTGCTTTCTGGCTCCTCAAGGCCTCACATAGTTTCTGTTGAGCAAATCCAATATACTAAACCCAAACCAAGTATCTTGATTGATAATTTTTCAGCAGAGATGGGATTAGGGTATAACCTACTACCTGGTTTCAGATTTGAGTCCCTTGTGTTGCAGAACTTAATTTTCTGGTATTTAATGAAGTAAGATGTAGTTATTTCCTTACATTGATGAAATGTTCTTGCAATTAATATGAAAATTGAATTTACAAATCATTCAGAAGTGTATGCTGTGCATCTCAAATTCACTTTCCCTAGCCCTGAATCTGGACTTGAAAGCATTATAGTCTTTAAACGATGAAATTGTTAGCTCTATTTGAGAAATTTAGTTGTAGTTTCAAGTAAAAACTTTTTACATCTTTAAAGTAGTTACTTTTTTACAACTAGTAACTTAGGCAATCCCTATTTGGTAACTCCATTTATTCTCTGCTTACTATCAGCTGTTTTACTTCTACACATTGCTTTACTGCTAACAGTTAATGCCTGAATAAATTATCCCTTTAATAGTTTCATTTGAGCAGAGAAATGTAAAAAAAAAAGCAAACCAAAAAAAAACCCCAAACTCTTCCATATGGGATTAAATGAATTTCTAATACAGAGAGGGAGGAGGAATTCACCTCAGTCTTTATGGGGTTTTTCTGTTTGTCGGTGCTGATGGAGTGGTTTGGTTTGGTTGGTTTGTATTATTTTTTTTTATTATTTTCTTGTGGTCTTTGTTTTTGTTTTGTTTTTACAAGGAACAGGGAGCTGGCTATGTGTTTGGGTTGTGTTTTTTTGCAGGCCTGAGCAACACTTAAGCCAGTGACAGAACTTGGGAGAGAATGGGAGGTCCTTACAGCTGTCCCATGGCTGCTGTGAACTTAGGTGGTCATAACAAATAAGCTCCAAACATAGAACTTGAGGGTTTTGAACTTGACGGTGCCCCCGCTCTGTTATTACTGCTCAGAGCTGTCTCCCAGGCATTTAGATGCCTTTGGCAAGTAGTCCTGAGTGAATTGTCAGAGAAGGATTAGGTCAGCGGGGTCCATACAGAAAGTGACCTACGTGTGTTCTGTATCGCTTCTCTTGGGATGCAGTAATTGAATTTTAATTGCATCTCTCTCGTATTGGTGGATTAAACAGTTCAGTTGTTTAAACAGATTTCCTTCTGTTTATTTAAAAACATCATCAGTGATATTTAAAGATGGTAACAGGAGAACTATTTGTTTGCTTTGACAGAATGACAGTCCATATCAGGGTGGTGTATTCTTCTTGACAATTCACTTTCCTACAGACTACCCTTTCAAACCACCTAAGGTAAGTATTACTTTCTCATTTTGAAGTTAGTGGTCTTTAAGGAACCATGTACAGGACAGAAATTGCCAGCATCTGTGTGGTAATCCTGTCAAGTTCTCAGGTCTTGTCCCGCATCCTTAGCGTGTATTCGATGGCTAGGTCCTTCTGACTACCAGAGGAATGGATGTGCTAGCGTGGAGAAAAGTCATACATGTGAATTCGGAATGTCTTGGAATAATGCTTGGTTTTATTTCTGTTTTTCTTAGTTGATAGGAAAACCGATGAGCTTTGTGTTACTAGAATAGAATTGTTTCAGAATTGCAGTGTGACTGTGTCAGTCCAGAAACGTGATGCTGTGGATAGGGGTTAACTTGCCGAATGCCTGAAATCAGCGAAGATGGTATGTTAGAATTTGGCAGTAATTGTGAAATATGCTCTTTTTTTGGGTAGTTTTATCACCATGAGCTTTGTCTTCCAATTTTTAGTCAGCATGAAAGCGCACACTTGGAGCGACTGCAGTGTTTGAAGCTCTTTAGCTCTGTGATAGCAGCGTTACTGTGGTTCTGGCCCTTCTCTTGAGTGTCTTCATCACGATGCAGGCACCTGTGATTCAGACACAGCCTCGTGCTTGTCCTCTCTGTTTGAAATAGAGTGCCTGGTAATTGGAAACTGAGAGGCTGTGGCTTGGGTGCATTTCAATGAATTTGATGCGGTTTAACTGCTTAATCCTTTTCTTTTAGAGTAAATTGAGTTGACTAATAGCTTGACTGAGAAGAAAGGGTGACGTCATTGTCGTCAAAGACCAACGCTCTTTGTATTTTATTTTTTTCTTGTTGCAGGTTGCATTTACAACAAGAATCTATCATCCAAATATTAACAGTAATGGCAGCATTTGTCTGGACATACTAAGATCTCAGTGGTCTCCTGCTTTAACTATTTCTAAAGGTAACTTTTGTGAAGAAGAAATATTTCTAGCTTGTGTTGATCTATCTCTGCTTTTAGCTTTGATTGTCTTTGAGTTCTACCCCTCTTTTGATTTCCCTTACTCTAGCCTGTGTTTTGCCAGTTTGATAATGGTATCTTACAGATATTTTTTTCTTAATAGATAATTGTTGTGTTTTTTTCTAACACCTTTTCCTACATGATTGTTTAAGGCCTCATCTGGCCACATATTTGCTTCAGTATTCTTAGTAGAGTTTACTAGCTTGGATTGAAACGGTCCTGTAGTGGTACATTGGAGCTGAGGCTGAGAAACTGCTTGTTTATATCTGCCCATGGAGATACATGTTCGCATATTAACTAAAAGATTAATTTAAATTCAGTTTTTAATAATGAAATCCGCAGAGTTTTATGACCGAGTCTGTCTAGCATTAGATGCAGGTCTGGCTAGAATTACATTGGCATATTTCTGGTAGATGAATAAAAGAAAACAGTTATTGAGAGACTGCTTTCTGCCACTGTGCACTGGCATTTTATCACATTACTTCGTGAACTAAGCTTACTGATTCTACTTCAGGATAAATTGATGCTGTGCTGCAATAGAATCTTTGTAGCTCTCATCATTTTACTATAGTAAATAACAGTTTAATTCTCAAATATTTTCACAATGATTAATTTTTGTTTTGCCCCAAAGCCACTGGTCACTGTGGCTTCAAAAGACCCATCAAAGTGCTCCTTTGTCTATAGAACTTGTAATTCCTGTCTGTCTAAGGAGTAGATTTGTGATTTGAATGTGGTTTCCCTACATTTCAATGCTGTCACTATTGTTTTTCTTTCAAAGCTGCTGTGAAAGTAGAGGATTAAATCCTCATAGCTGCCTACAACAGTGTTACTCCCTTTATTTTCCAGCATACATGTAGCTTTATCAGTGCAGGTCAGGGTATTGCTACCTTATATATAACAGAGAAAGAATTCAGTCTGATTTATTTTTTTTAATTGAAGAAGTTCTAGTTTCAGTGATTAAATCTGTGGAATATGCTAGTCATCAGAATACATAATAATGTTCTTTTGTTGGCCGCTACGTTGCGTCATAGCGCAGGGGACAACACTGCTCTTCTTGTGTGTGCTTACTGACAGCTGTAAGTATTGGGAAGTAGGAAACTAATAGGTCTTATAAACTTTTAAGTCATTCTGGGCTTTATATTTAGAATGGGTTACAAATTTATTTTGGCTGAATAGCAGGAAAAGCCTTCTTAGGTTCTCTACTGTGCCAGTGTCATTCTAATGCAATAATCTATGCTTCATTGTTTCTGAGATGGTTGCTCCTGTTTTGCTATTGAGAATTCTGTCTCTGTTTTGTTTTGTTTTGTTTTCTTTCTTTCTTTTCTTTCCCACCAGTTCTCTTATCCATTTGTTCACTCTTATGCGATCCGAATCCGGATGACCCGCTCGTGCCGGAGATTGCACGAATCTATAAAACAGACAGAGACAAGTAAGTACCAAGTTGTGTAAGGCTAATGTTTTAAGAAACTTTGTACAGGGTGCATTGTCAGGCAGCAGTTGTTGAGCATGCCTTTTGTTTAAAACTGGGATGGAGAGAACTTCTGTGTCTGAGAAGTTTCTGTTCGTGGTAGCGCATCATTTAAAAGCGAAGGGGTTTAGTATCATTGAAGCTGTGGGTGAAGGAGATTTGTCTTTTTCTCTCATGCCTGGCAGTATTTTAAAATTTGTATTGCCCATTTTTTTGCTTACAGTGCATAAATAGAATATGGCTAGATCTTCATATCGAGGAAAAGATAACTTTGTTACTTCGGCGCTTTCCATGGCCTATCTTTGTTGAAACAACTTCTTTTTTCCTTACGTGTTTTTAAGATTTTTTGCACAGATAGAATTATATGAAGTAGACTTCATTTGTTTTTTATATATCTATTAATGCTAAATATACTTGTCCAATTAGGTACAATAGGTTAGCAAGAGAGTGGACAGAGAAATACGCTATGCTGTAGGGTAAGAATATCTGCACATTATGGTGCATTTAACAAAATGAAAACTTGTCAGCACTTGAGTGCTGCATGCTCTAAGGCACTGGATTAACTAACAGATAATGGATGCACCAGTTACTCAACTTGGATATTTAACAGCTTGATCTGTGGTTAGTGTGAAATGTATTGGTTAGCCACTATTTCTCACAGATACTGCTCTTGCATGGCCCCCTCCCTCAAAAAAAAGAAATAGAAAAAAAGAAAGAACAAAGTATGAAATAAACATTGAGTTTTGAGCCAGCTTGTCAGCTTGTACTGGTGGTAAGTATTTCCCCGGATCTTGTCAGTTTTGTTCAAAGTGATGCCCTGTAGTGAGACCTCGTGCATAGCCGTGGGTGAGTTTAGACAACCCCAGTTTCAACTTTTAATTATTCAGCAGCGTCTGCCTTCTACACAGAAACTAGGAAAACGTATCAGGATTATGTTCTGCTTATATAGTTGAAAATTAACTTCTTACTGACAAGCATGGAGTTAAGTATAAACTAATTGTCAGCTCAATTCCTCTGAAAGTAGTGTACTTAAATATTCTTTTAATGTCCTTGTTAAAAAACTGGTTTAGCAATGGAAAGAAAATATGAAGAGTGAATAAATGCTTAGTGTTGACTCTAAAATGGGAAATGTGACAATCTGTATCCAATGATATTATTAACCAAGTAATCTTTACTTATGGCATGTGATACTCTGTAATCCTTACCTAAGGCCAAGATTTAAATAAAACAGTCCCCTTGCCTCTCCTACCCCAGGTGGTCTCTCTTCCTTTTCCCTTCAGTAATTTTTCACAGCAGACCTCTAGCAAGTGGGCTCATCTTGAATTTGAAGTGTTTCATATAAATTAGAGAATATCCTGGTTTGTCTAGGGAGGGGTTTGTTCTAGTTTTTCAGTTCAAGTATGTCTTGGTGTAGAAAGACTTCTCTCTTGGCATGAAATGGGCGATGGGGATAAAGTGCTGCTCAATCGTTAACCCTTTATTTAGGAGACTCATTTTCATGCTGACACTAACTCGGTTCCTATTTTTGTTTACAGATATAACAGAATATCGCGGGAGTGGACTCAAAAGTATGCCATGTGATGCTACTTTAAAGTCAGAATAACCTGCATTATAGCTGGAATAAACTTTAAATTACTGTTCCTTTTTTGATTTTCTTATCCGGCTGCTCCCCTATCAGACCTCATCTTTTTTATTTTTTTGTTTACCTCCTTCCATTCATGCACATGCTCATCTGAGAAGACTTTAGTTCTTCCAGCTTTGGACAATAACTGCTTTTAGAATCTGTAAAGTAGTTACACAAGAACAATTGCCCAAGATTCAGATTTTTTTTAATGGAGCATGTGTATTATGTGGCCAATGTCTTCATTCTAACTTGGTTATGAGATTAAAAACAAACATACATTCCTCACTGCTCTAACAGATACTGAAGATATCACCTGAAGGGGGGAGGGGAGATGGATGTTCAGTTTTCTCCCATCAAAGAAGTAACATTGCTGTAGCAACATCCATCTTGTTCCAAACCTTCCAGTGTTAGAGAACTGAGGTTTTATTAAATACTTTTGCTCATAACTGATGTGTCTGGAGAATTGGTACTGAATCTATAGCATCAGCAGAGCAGAAAATGTGATGTATCTTATGCATGTCAATAAAGGAATGACCAGTTCTTGTTTTACAGAGAATGGAAATTGGAAGTCAAACATCCCTTGTATTCCAAAATAGGGTCTAAGAACATTTTTGTAATTCAGTTAAATTTTGTTAGGAGGCCTGGAGCTATTAGTTAATCTGTCTTCCAAAACACTGTTTAATATAGCACTGAATAAATGATGCAAGTTGTCAATGGATGAGTGATCAACTAATAGCTCTACTAGTAATTGATTTATTTTCTTCAATAAAGTTGCATAAACCAATGAGTTAGCTGCCTGGATTAATCAATATGGGAAACAAAATCTTTTGTAAAAGCAAAGCTGGTTTTTGTATATACTTGTTGGGATTTGCCTCATTGTTTAACATCAAATAATGATGTAAAGTTCAATAGAGTGAATCTTTGCCATTTTCAGTTATAACGCTCAGTCTGTTGCAGGTTGACACATTGTTCGGCCTGACGTATGCAGAATTAATAAGCTAACATAGTAGTGTAGCCGTAGTAGTGTGCTACACTTGGTGCTGGGAGCCCAGCGTTCGAGGACGGACTTGGGACCCAGCAGATCTGAAGTGGTGTATTGTGGAGATACTTCCTGGTGCACCTGTGTTTGCTGACTGAGAACCTTTTTCTTCACCTTGTACACTTGACAGCTGAAAGATCTTAATGTGGGAGTAATGATGAGGCAAAAAAAAATATAAAATAAAGTACTGTTTTGATGTGGGAATTGTCATGAGGCTGTGTTGAAGTGACTTTACTATGTGGGATGTTCGTTACCATTGAAAAGGACTTGTTCGGCCACGCTGCCATTTACATTGATGACTATTTTAATGCAACAGACACTTTCCTCATGTCAGGTGACTAAACGTGAATAAAGACTCATTGCTATTGGATTTTTGTTCTACAAGAAACATTGTCTTGTGCCATTAGTTTATCTTTGCAGCAACAAGGGCATCGTTAAACATCCGTCTCTCTTCTTTCCTTCCTTTTTCCTTCACATTTCTCCTTGTTTGATTTTTTTTTTTTCCAATTTTTTTTTGGTCTCCATTTTTAACACCCATAGCTCCATTTTTCTCTAGTCTTGTACTATCACTTTATTGTGCATCTGTGACTTCGCACTGGCACCACTTTTGCACTGCTTATAGTTATGTACATCCCGATTCCTTGTCCCCACGTGGATGTGGAAAGCTAGATGTAAAATAAATGTTAATCCTTAATTTTTATAAAAATTTGAAAATGTAGTTTGGACATGGTTTGTTCTGGTTCTAAACTATGAAAATGAACTTATTTTAAAGTCTAGTCAGCTTGAAATTTAGAAACCTGGGCTCTCTAATAGCAAATGCCTCGCTGTAAATGAAACTGTGCTGAAATCTGTTGATGAAGTTGCAGTTTGTGTGGTATTTCTGCTTTGCTCACCAGAGGTTTTTTGATTACACCATTTTGCTGGAAAATTGGATAGACTTAAAATACAGTTGCCAGGAGAATTACAACTGAGGTAAAATTTGATTATTTCTAAGCTTACCGACATGTTGCTCTCATCTTTTTTTGGTAATTTTGTTAATTTGATGTTATTCCTTTGTCTCGGAGCCATAGCCACTGGTATCACTTCTGTGAACAACTGGAGGAATGTTTTGCGAGATGCAGTGCACCAGGCTTTAGAAAACTCGAAGGTAGTTAAACTTTTTCATGGAAGATGGAAATCTTGTTTGGACTGCTCTGTGTGTCTCTTCTACATCTGCAGTGGCCCTTCTCTGATAATTTTCTGTAATTAGAGAGTATGTATTTTGATGAAGGACTGATGGATGAATTGTAGATGTTCTATATGCATGCAGAAAGTCATGCTGAGACTTAAAAATCTTCCCTTCGTGAAGTGGGAACTGGGAGGTGTTTTGTCCTTGAAGCAGTTGCAGTGGAGTCTCATGCAGGCTTCCCGTGGAAGCTCTGTTTGGCCCCCCCTGTTCAGGACAGGGGGGACAGCAAGGAAAGGAGCTGGTTAACATGAGCTAATCGGGAGAGGATGAAAGAATTTAACAAGTTTTACCAAAGCAAAAAGCTTAATTGGTTTAATTATTTCAATGACTGATCTACCTACCAAAGCCACAGATCGTTTAAAAAGTACTAGCAGATCTTGATTACTATAAAACATGGAGGGGGAAAAGATCTTCAGGGGGTTGTTTTATTTTCTTCTTTTCCTGTCCGTTGATGCCCACATCTTCTGTATTGGGCAAAAAAAAATAATATATATGAACGCATTTTTACATGTGTGTGTAAAATGCTCCACTGAGTTGCACTGGGTACCTGGAGTTTCTATAGAGAGTCCAGGTGGCTGTTTCTGGAAAGTCTGGCTTTGAGCAGAGGGTGAGAGTACGGTCTGACCGCTGTGGAGCCGTGGGCCCACAGTCTGTCAAATGGTTAAAAGGCAACCGGTTAGCATGGAGGTGTGGAGATCTCCTAATACCAGTCGTATTAGATTTGATAATCGCTTGTATGAAATGGAATTAGCATTAATTAACTAATTTAAACATTCACAGACAGAAATGTTCTAAATAACTTTTTAAATTGTTTTCTGCAGCTTCCCCTCAACTGTTCTCTAGCTATTTTATTTCAAATCCTTCACTGTTAGAAAAAAGTAGTATTTTGCAGGTGCTATTGGAAGCAGATACCATAGGTCCATCAGATGTGGTTAATGATTCAGAAAAAAACTGCAGTGTCAATAAAACTTAAAGCATAGTAGAAGTTGGAATTCAGCTGAAGATTTCTTGCTGTGTTTACAGGGTTCAAGAAAAAAATCTAAATTCAGTTTCTTTCTCTGGTTTGTAGTTTACAAA
The DNA here is from genome assembly GCA_027560015.1 of Chloroceryle amazona. Taxonomy (NCBI): domain Eukaryota; kingdom Metazoa; phylum Chordata; class Aves; order Coraciiformes; family Cerylidae; genus Chloroceryle; species Chloroceryle amazona. The sequence goes on along the minus strand of JANHFX010029139.1, from coordinate 10,595 downwards.
CAAAAACTAGGCTAGGACAGCTGTCTCCATTAGAGATTTAAATGAAACCAATTAGCATTAGAAAAATGGAATAAGAGATGAATAATCTGTGATCAATAAAGGATCCTGAAGTAAAAAGGCTATTTCATTGGAACACAGACTACACTAACTCCTTTAAGACTGAAAACCAAAAGGCTGCAACTCGAGAATAACTTGCTTTATGCTGTTCAGTTCTTGGCGTTACCGGATGGATGCTGGTTCACCCAGTGCCGTCAGCAGAAACATGAAATGGGCATAAACCGGACACTGTTGGACTCGGGTCTCAATAGGCAATTGTTGCATATTTAAGAGGTCATTGGAATTGTGGCCAAAATATTTGCATTCTAAGACTGAGGGCTTACATTTTGGCAACAGTGAGGGACCAATGCAGGGAAGGCATGGTCGTGGAGGAAATGAAACTGGGTAATGCTTGATGTCAAGGGAAGGTAAAGCACTGGCTGCCCTTATTGTGAAGCTGCGTTGCTGTCCATTCTGTCGAGTGTGAAACAGCTGCTGTCAAAATGATCTGGAATAAAACAGATGATTAAATATAATTTGAAGGGTCCAGGTTAGTGTGTGAAAGAGCAGCAGTTTAGATGTAGCCTTAGGAAGAGCCATTCAGAGTGTAGACAGATGAGCTTTTGCACGTGTTTATAGAACAGTCCATCTGTGGATGTTTGTGATTGTTTAACCAGTGCCCATAAACTATGATGTGCCATTCTCCTTAGTTCCCACCATTCTCCTGTAGTAACTTTGGTCTCCTGTGTCATTTAGAAGCAAGCACCGAGTCTTCAGCAGCAGTAGTTCAAAGTTGTCTGTTTCTTTCATACTGCAGCGCGGTGACAGGTGGTTTGTTTAGTGTGGATCAGTGGAAGGGGAAAGAGTTCAGTAGCTTCCAGGTGAGCAGCAGTAGCTGCTGCAGCTATTTCTAGAGCAGCTGTCTGTCTGGGTTAGGTTAGAAGAGGTGACAGGCATAATCTTTACAGCGATAGGTGCCAAAAGTGAAGCGGTGAATTTGATGGGACAGCTCTGCCTGAAGAAATACTTGAGAATTTTTTTAAGGATGTCTGGTAAATATCCCTGCTTGCCTGATTTATTTACTTATTTATTGTCTATTGGAAATGTTGGTGAGAATTCATAAAGAGAGTAAGCTGCTCTCTTTCAGCGGCTGCTGTTGAGTTTAATTGCCTTTGAGAATACTCAAGCTCTGCAGTTAAGAATCCTAGGCTTTGCAAATCATCTAGGTAATTCTGGCTTTTGCCTTAACTTCATCCCTCCTTGTATTAACTGTATGTTGTCCCATCACAGACGTAACATGCAGAATATGATCAGCTGCTTACAAGATGGTGATGCTATTTTGCCCCCGTGGGAAGAACAGTAACTGGAGAGCTGGGCAGCTGGTTTTGCTCCAGTTGCTTTGGCATACTGGTGTTGTGGAGACAGAATTTGGAAATGCCTTTGCCTTTATCTTCGATGGGAGTTTTGACTTAAGTTTAGCCCCTCACATGGGATGCCATGATTCATTGGAAGGAACGCACAAGTAAAGCTGTTTCCTGTGTTCTTGAAGAGCTGCCTGTGATGATCTTAACACTGGTAGATTAAACTCATATTCAGTTTCTGTGCTGAGGAAAAGAGAAGCCTGTGCTTGTTTCTAAATCAAGCCTGTTTGGGGATTTTTTCCCCTCTGGCCTGGTAAGCCTCAGCACTTACCTCTCAGGATTTGCTGCAAGTGTAAAAGAAAGCGTGTTCATACAGTCATGAGTCTGAGGGCTTGGGTTTTTTCAAAGATAATTTTCTGGGACACAACTTTTTACTGAACATGCAACTCGAATCCTTGGCATCTAAGTGAGGAACTGCGGTTTGCAGCCTTATGTCCAGAGCTTGGTGTGGGTCTGTAACCTCTCACACCTGACACGTGTGAGGGTGAAGAGCAAAGATGTGTCAGCTCTGGCAAAGACCACTGTTGGGTATAAAGCTGTTAATTCTCTGGGATAGGATGCCCTTGCTAAAACAAGGCTTACAGATTCTTTGCCGTGGTATTAATCCTGTTGACAGTGAATGCAGAAAACTTAATTAACTGGCATCTTAGAAATGGGAGGATCTATTCAAAATAACCATTATGCCATTGGCGGTTTTCCTATTGTAAGGTTTGGAATGCTCTTCATACGGTACTAGATCTTGTGTCTGTACTTGGAAGACCATTGAGGAAAGTATCACTGGATGGAGTTTTAAGCTCAGTTAGAAGCTGCTGTGGGCCAAGTGCAGATAGTGAGTCTAACCAGAGTAAGAGGTAAACTCTCTTGTGTAAATGACATTGTGACCTCCTGTTTCTGTTGTTGCCTGTACTAACTGCTCTCTGTGCTTTTACAGTTTGGGTTGTATTTCATGAGGATGTCTCTTACATCTTGTTTACATACTGATTTATGTTTCCTGAGAATCCATTCCAAATCCATTGAAAGCTGCATTTCAAGATAGCATCCCACAATCTCAAGCAATTGAATTAGAGCAGAGGTAGGTAGGTGGCTGTTACTTAATTTAGGTAGGATTTTTTCCTGCTTCTTCTTAATATGTGCTGCACTTCACCCTCAGAGTTACTGTTTGAGTGCAAAGGATGTGAATTTCCATAGCCTTAATTTATAAACTGGGAAAGGAGTGAAAACACTCTGTTTGGATTAACCATAAATGGTAGGAGAAAACTCAAGCTTTAAGAAGATGCAGGTAACCCTGGAGCATATTTTAGCACATAATACTCTTTCCAGTACTGAGAAATATTCCTACTTTTCAGAATGAAAACCTGAGAAGACAGGCTTGTGGAAAGCCATTGAACCGTTACCTTGAAGCTTTTTGATGTAAAACTGTTTCTTGAAACAGTTTGGTTTGGGGTTTTTTTGTGATGCTTGTTGTGGGGTTGGTTTGTTTGTTTGTTTTAATGTGGCTGATGTGGCATTTTATGGGCTGTACCTACATTATGCTGTGCTTTGGGGGGGAGGAAGAGGAAGATGAAGAGAGGAGTTGAAATTTGCTGCTTAACTGAAGATAGAACATCTCACAGGGCAAGAGACCTGATCAAGAAGTAGGTTGTAGTTGACCAATCAGCCCTCTTAACCTTGTTTTCCTTCCTACAGCCACCCTGCAGTGTTGGTCTCTGCTCTTCAGAGACCTGAAGCTGTTTTTGCCTGTTTCTCACACCTACCCTGCTAGATAAGGCTTCTTTTTGCTGCCTTCCCAGGTCTCGTAGAGTATCCCTTTCATATAACTTGGAAAGGCAGTGCCTGAGGACTCTCGACCACTATTTTTGCAATTGCTAGGGCAAGTAATGCCTCTTGAGGTGCAAGGCCTAGAAAGGGGAAAGGAGTAACTTAGAACCTTTTCCTCCATTTGCCAGAGTGGTCCTAGCTGGGGGGAGAGCTTGTAAAAATGGTAAGGAAAAAAAAAGAGTTAAAGTTTCCTAAATTTGTTGGTTCGATGAGTATGGGTGAAACAACTGCCATGTAGATTAGGATTCTAGAGTGCAGACAGGCGAGCAGAAAGAGTAAAGGGGAAGAGCTCAGTGTTGTCAGTCTTGCTGAATTTTTAAAGAGAAGTTACCATATAGCGCATGCTGACACGCACATCATGAATAATTTAGGGTGTGGACAGTTCAGAGGGCAGCCAGCTGTACCTTCTGAGCCAGCTGCAGCTAACTGATAAGCTCTTCTAGAAGAGTTGTGCTAGGAGGAAGTAGCAGTAATCATAGTTTGTGGTTAGCAGATTATGGGTCATTGCCGGGAAGCTGGAAGGATAAACAGCAGATCAGCATCTTTAGTATTAAGAGAACAAAACAAAACAGAAGGGGTCTTGAAAAATCTCCAAGTTCAAATAGCCACCAAGATGTTCACTATGCAATGAGTGACTCCAGTCAGTCAGAAAGCAGTGGCTTTCTTATGTCAGTGTGAAGCTGTCCAGTGTTGACTGTCAAAGCAGGAGACGGCAGAAAGGCAGCTTAGTTGGACCCTTTGGTCCTCCAAGTCAACCTTCTTTGGTGCCACCATATATGGAGCAGTCCAGAGTGAATACTGGGGGACAATTACTTGTCCACCTACTAGGCATATTGAACTAAGTTAGACTGAAATGTCTCTTTTTAAAAAAAAAATAGTTTTAAGTATCTTTTTTGTGTGAGTGAAATTCCTCGGGGCATAGTTCCAGGCCTTTAAAACTGTATTTGTCAATATGACCACTGCTGATAGCTGTAAAAAAAAAATGCTGAGAGAATCAATAGAACCTTTATTGACAGCTAAGTATTTGAGATGATTATGCCTCTTAAACCTTGTAAGTGCTTAATAACCTTTTGGAGTCATGACAGCTTCCTGTGGCGGAGAAGCCCGTTGAACAGAGAGCCATACCTTTGGAAATGATTGTTTGCTGAATGCTGGTTGTTTTGTTAGTATGTAAAAAGTGCCAAAAGCTGAGGCGGTTGTTCATTCTAACTCACTAATAATTAGAGCTTAAAATACCTTCAGAATATTGCGGCACTTTTGTGAAATATTCTATAGACACCAAAAGGCATGCTGAATGGATACAATATATTGCTTGAGTATCAATACAAGGAATGAATTGCAGTTATGTGTAGCTTTCCTCCTTTTAGCAGATCTGTACCAGTTCTGAGTAGCTGTTTCTCAAACAGTCTTGGAGGAGCCCAGGCAGTGAGCTCTTGTGTTTTTCAGATCCTTTCTTGCCGGCTGCCGCTGCCTTTGCGCCGACCCGCAACCCAGGCGGTGAGAAAACAGCTCCTCCGTGGAACTGCGACGCTTGTAGCAGCGGTCAAAGTTATAGGCCATAGTTTAAGCACCAGATTATATGGATCCACTGGGCTGCAAATTCAGCTGCAAATAAAATGAATGGGAGTATGTTAATGTAAAACCACTCCCTGAAAAGATTTGGGCCCTTATTTCACCAAGGACTTTACTGAGGGGACAAGGTTCTTTTCAGATTCCTAAGGCTCTTTATTGTTTCTAGCCATAAGACTACTGTGTGACTCCTCTGCTTCCAGTGCAAGTGTCAAAACACTAAAATTTTGATTAGTACCAAACCAAGAAATTTGTAGTCAGTATGAGAATATGGCAGGACATGAAGAAAGGGAACGAAGCTGCGTCAGGGGAAGTTCAGATTGGACATGAGGAAAAACCTTTTTGCTGAGAGGGTGGTGGGTCACTGGAACAGTCTTCCCAGGGAGGTAGTTGCAGCACCAAGCCTGGCAGAGTTCAAGGAGCATCTGGAGGACACTTCTAGTCATATGGTTCAGTTTCAGTTGGTCCTGCAAGGCATGTAGGCAGGCCCTTGGCTTATGCTGTTGCATATGTGGGGCTTGAGTCAATTCAGTGGGGGCTTAATTGCTTAAGAATTCTTGTAGGTGCTGAAATAATCATTAATCTTTCAGGAAGGGGAAAAAAACATGTCTCAAGTACCTATAGTTTTCAGTGAAGCTATCTGAATACTCCCTGGTGCTCACATTAGGGTCTTGTGCAGAAACGGACAGTTTGTTGTAGTGCTGAAGCCACGTGCATTACCCCCACCAAAGGTGTCTAAGAAACAGAGGTCCTGACCTGCCCCAGTGGTTTGTCTGGGGTGACTGAGCTAGAAAAAGAAATGCAGCTCCCAGCCCTTTTGGCAACTTCAAATCCGTTTCAATTTACTCACCCAATTTATCAGCCATAAGATTCTGTTGTCATTCTCATACCACTCAACTGCATGGAAAACCTCCATTAAATGAGTAGGCTGGAGATATGTTTTATAGCTAGCGTAATCTGTTTGGTATGTCCTGCACTCAGCTGGCAAAGGGCCAGAAGTACTTGGTGAAGCCTCTCAAACTTCCATCATGGGAGAAACAGTTTGTTACGTGTGATACTCAGGTTTTAAGGGATTGAATTTTAGGTGTTTAGGGATAAGTATTGTGGTCGCAGCCGACTGTCTAGACTTAGACCTTTAAGATTAGGCTGTTTCATAATGTGCCTGTATGTAGTACTGATTTCCTGCAAGTGCCAGAGGACTGATTTTGGTTCTAGATCTTAAGTTGTAATGAGAGTTCATGGGGAGCTTGGACAGCACTATAGCTCGTCTTAAGATGGTGATTTTGCTGCTCATGTGACAAAGGGTAAAATGATAATGGTCAATGTTACATTATAACCTTATAAATAGATTGGGATCATTTCAAAATTATTTGCAAACAGAAGAGAATAAAAGCAGTGGGGATTCCACCTCCTAAAGAACTTGGATTTAGAAATGCAGCCATGCTGGCTTTTAAGATCCTTATGTTTTCCATGTCTGTGCTGTGGAAGGTGGTGGCCAGAAACCTAAAATCCTGTGGTTTGAGCCCATCTTAAAACAGTTATAAATACAAGTTATAAATACAAGGCTTTGCACCGGCATACCCGGTGAAGTTGAAGGGTGTACTCGAGGCCTCACCTGCTTATGCAATTTTAAAATGGTTTCTACTGATTTTTTGCCACCCCCCCTCCATATACCATTTGCCTAGAGCAGAAGCTTTCCTTCCATGTACTTGTTTGTAATTACTCATGATTGTTAGTGATGAGTAACTTTGTTTACTAAGGAAATCCTCTTGCAATGACCTACAGACTTCACAATAATATGAAAGAAACTTTAGGCCTACCACTTAGATTGTCATTTTGCTCATGATAGCCTAGTATAGTATTCTAGTGATATATAGTGTCCTCATCTAAAAGAAGTGTTAATTTATTATCTCATTTTATTTTTAATACTCTCTTTGGATGGAATTCAAGCTAAATACCGAATAATACCTGAAATGTGTTTGTTCTGTCTACCTTTGCAAATCCGTGCCTGGAGGGACCATATTGACTTTATGCCAGCTCAGAAAATGATTATTTTGCGTAGCAGAATTACGTTTTGGAGAGGACAGGCATTACATCCAGGAGCTGTAGGGCTTTCATACAGATGTGCTGTACTGTCGGAAGTCAAGCAAACACCCATCCAGTTTGACACCAGTATTTATCCTACATGTCTGCATCGATGTTGCTGCACCTTTGCAAACCCCCCCAAAAGCAGATGATCCTTTGCTGGTTTGCATCTTTGATAAATGGTCTGTGGTGGTGGTATCCACAGCGGGGTGTGGTTACCAAAAGCTGTAGGAACTGGTGTGAACATGTCCTGTTTTGCTTCAGAGGTGGTAACCTTCAGCAGAAGAATGGTACAGGGTGGACAGGTGGGGGCAGCAATATCTTAAAGTACTGCAGCCAAATCTGTGAGAACCTGTTTTAAACCTTTACATGAACTCATTGGACATGAATTTGAAAGAAAACAGCAGCAGCCTGTTGTGATGATAAAGATTGCATAGCAATTGGAAACAAAAGACTTCTGGCTTAACACGGCAGATTTTGGGCAGCTTCAATGGAACTACTCTGAATTTATTCTAATAGAGATGAAGGCATGGTTTTGCCTTCAGCTTTTTGTCTTAGTTGATAAAGAATATCCACTTGCAGTATCGTAAAGTAAGAACTGTAGTAACCTCCTAAATTTGTGGCATTTCAGAAAGAAATCAAATATGGTACAAAGCAGAAGAAAGCCACATAAAAGATCTTGCTTTGTGTCTTAAGATTTTAAAAGATAAAATCACAGCCTTCAAGACTTTAGTATCTTTAAACAGTAAAAAAGTAATTTGTATAAAAATACCCTCAAACAAAAAACAAACCCTAAAACTGGGACATGAAAATGAGACATGATTTAACTTAATTATAAGCCTGGAACAGGGAAACTGTATGTTCTCAGAATACCTAATTACAGCATTGTTTTTTAGGTTGAGGGTTTGTGTGTGTGTGTGTTGCTCCAGTCTGTCTTCAGCAGCGAGAATAAAAGGCAAAGAAAACACGGAAGTACAGTAAACATCTTGAAATGCAGTTTCCTTCTTACTGGGAAACTACCACGTGACTTGCTGGAAAAGGTTAAAGGGGAAAAAAACAAAACACCAAGGCAGTTTGCAATTGCTCTTTGGTAACATTAAAACTGAATTCTCTGTAAATCTGCTTCTTGGGAAATAATGTTGTACAAGATCTCTCCAGTGTTTAAATGATTTTAGTGTTGTATGAGTGAATTTAAGGAAAATACCCTGAAGAGTTTGATTGTCCTGAAAGCATTACTCATTGACAGGTGAAGGCAAAACCAAACCAAGGCTTTCTACTGTCAATGTGTAATGATTTTATAGTCAGAGCTCTTAAAGGTGAGAGACACAAATTTTGACTCAATTCTACAACATGCAAAACCAGTTGGGATACCTCAGTCTCCTGTGATAGTCTTTTTTGCCAGTCTCACTAAAAGATGGTTGGGAGTTGGACTGAAATGGGATCCACATTTCAGTTAGTCAGTATATTGTATTTTCAAGACTGAGTAACCCACATTCACACACGGTAACTGTTCCAACAGCCAAATGCCTCCGCAGACTTCTGCCAAACAGTATGGGTCCCCTTGGGTCCCCTCCCTTTTTGAAGTTGGTAGCAGAGATTTTTTTCAGAGTGACAGAAAGATCAGCTACTGTTTCTCTCCTTGGACCAGTATTTCTCAGAACCATGCCTCCCTGTTCTCTTAGGGGTGAAAAAAAAATCACCCGTGGTTACATCATGTAGTTTATGTGGCAGATGAATGGAAGGCCTGGTGTTTTTCTGTTGTATGGAAATGAAGGGTTGTCAGCTCAAAATGATAGGGATCAAAAAATCTAAAGGCATGTTGAGCGTGTTCAGTGATGTTTCAAAGACATACCTAGTGTAGATTTTTAGGGTGTGCTGATTTAGGTGTGTGAAAGCCAGAAGCTAAACCAGAACTTGGGTATCTCTCATCTTGTCTGCAACTCATTCTTGCAGTGGTTTTGTACCAGTCACACTTTATTCTTAAGTGATTTGGTATATGGATTGTACATACATCGTTAGTTAACTCTTTAGCATCCCAAGGTGTTTTATGTATTCTTTCCTCCTTTAATTTTACAGTCTATAATTATAGACAATAAGAAAACACAAGGACAGAAATGGAAAAACGGAATAAATTCCTGCAGTTAATTGTCTGGGGTTTTTCTGAATGCTGTTGGTTGGTATGCGGTGCAAACAGAGCATGAAGTAGGGTGGCCAGCTACACCTAGAAGAGTAGCTCAGGCCACTGATTGCCTTTCACTCCTTCCACTGAGCTGTCCAAGAACTTGCTGCTTTGATTTCTGGGCTTGGGCTGTGAATGAAGGATTAAGCTAGTGAGGGTATGCAAGAAAGCTACAGAGTGGTTTGGAAACCAAACTTCAGGTTGTTTCTTTGGAGCTGACCCTTCTTTGCAGATGAACATAACTGTTATAAATCAAATCCACAGCAAGAGCACTAGTGCTGCATTACGAGAAACGGGAGTATTTTTTCAAGGAGGTTTTAAGGATGTGGGGTTATTTTAATCCAGTTTTATACACCTCTTAACTCTGTGGGGGGAAAAAGGAGGTGGAAATCTGGGGCTATATAAAAATCTCATGACTTGAGGGAGTCAATACTGAAAGTGCCTGTTGCGGTGTTGCAGCTCTTCCTCATTCCTCCCACTTCACTGCAGTTTCCTAAAGCCTTTACATCTGAAAATCTATAGCCTTATGATGTTCCTATAATCACTGTTCCACTGCGCCTCTTCTTGGAGCAAAATGATCACACCTTTTAGTTTTTTGTGGTGATGATTTTTTTTTCCTTTCTTCTGCTCTTACATCTGCTCAGCCGTCCTGTCCTCTCCTTACACCGACCTGCTTGAAGAGGCGCTTGGACAGGGGGGTTGTGCCGAGTGCCCATCATCGCTTTAGTCGGGGCGAGGGCGGGAAAGGGGTCGTGGCCCCCTCGCTCGCTGTCTGGGACAGCCCAGGCCGGGGGAAGCCGCTCTCCAGCTCAGGCGAACCCCTGCGAGGAGCAGCCCTGGCTCGCGCTGCGCAGCGCCATCTTCCCTCTTCCCGCCGCCATCCGGAGAGACCGTTGAGCGGCCGCGAGGAGCCGTTAACGGGCGGCGGGAGGAGCAGCGCGCGCCCGCTCCACCCTCAAGGGCCGCTAACGGCCCTAAGCGCCGCCCCAGCCCTCCGAGGACGTGGCCAGGTGGCCGAGGGTCGCGGGGACAGCTTCCCCCCCTCCTGTCTGTCCGTCCGTCGTCCCGCAGCAACGTCTCTGCGGGCCATGGCGGTGAGGCGGACACTGCGCGGGGCCGCCGCTCCAGCCGGGCCGCCCGTTCGCTCCTCCCGGACGCCATGTCGGCTGCCTGGGCGGCTGGCGGGCGGCGCCACGGGCCCAGCTGCGCCGCTGCTGTTGCTGCTGGTGGCGGCCGCGGGCCAGGCCGGCGTCTCGGCTGCGGGCGGCCCGGAGGCGCACAGCCTGCGGGGAAGCTGGGGGCTGAGCAACGGGAACGGCTCGGTGGTCCTCCGAGGGGAGGTGCCGGGCTGCGTGCACACCGCCCTGCACCGCCGCGGCCTCATCCAGGTACGGTAGGCAGCCGCGCCGGCTCCCTCTCGCCCTCGGAGCGCCCCGGCGGGGTGGCCGTGTCCGGCCGTGCCTGGGCCGCGGTGCGGAGAGCCGGGC
>JANHFX010029138.1:1973-18699 GCA_027560015.1 Chloroceryle amazona | reverse complement strand
TTTCCAACTTGCAGCTTTCCAACCACACATCCCCAAGTCTGTAGCTTGCCATGGGGTTGTTATGACCCAAGTGCAGGGCCTGGCGCTTGGCCTTGTTGAATCCCATGGAATTAAACTTGTCCCACTGATCTAATGTGTCTAAGTCTCGCTGTAAATCTTCCCTATCCTCTAGCAGATCAACAAGCCCACCCAGCTTGGTGTCATCTGCAAATTTACTGAGGGTGCACTCAATCCCCTCATCCAGATCAATAATAAAGATATTGAAGAGAACAGGCTCCAGTACTGAACTCTGGGAAACACCACTTGTGACCAGATGCCAGCCAGATTTAGCTTTGTTCACTACCACTCTTTTGTCCTGGCCATCCATCTAGTGCAGAGTGTAGTTATCCAAGCCTTGCACCATAAACTGAATTCCATTCATTGAACAAATGTAACTAAATAATGCCAGTATCAGTAGCAATGAGAACAAAACTGAAGGAAATATGACTAAGGAGCCCATCAAGGAATGATGCCTGTCCACTGCAGGCTCCAGAGTCATAGAACAGATTGAAATGGGACTCTGACTTTCCCGAGACAGATCTCAGACTTTCCTAAGATGGGACTCTGAGTTTCCCTTATGATCTTCCTGTGTGTGCATTGAGCTGTTTTTCTGCCTGAGAAAACCTGGCATTCTGATTTGCATCATACCTGCACAATCCTGCAAGCCCAAATCTTGTAACATACTGAATATTGCACTTGTTGTTAAGTCTAGTCAAAGAGTCAGATAGAGGTAAAGCAGAGGGTGTTTTGTGTCCCTAGACACAAAACCAGCTAAACAGCTGCTTTAAAGTGGTATTTACCATTAGAAGATGCTGAACATTAACATTTGCATCTGCATTACAGAATAAGCAGCCCCTTCAAAAGACGTAGCAATTCTAAGTGATATTGAATTTTCACCATCATTATCTACAAAAATTTGGTGTAGATATGTTACATGTAGTTTAAGAAAACTCCTTTACTTGGAGGAGATGAATATGGAGAGGACTTGAAGCCACAGTAAAGTTATTGCAAGTACTGACAGGACAAAGAAACTGTCTCGTATTTTGATTTATTTAAATCTTAGCTAATGTCTAAAGGATGGTCACAAATTATTTCCCCATTTCTTTTGTTTTTAAATCTCAAACTTAGCAGAATGCCTTTAACATAAGCAAATGATAAAATTTCTCTAGGATGAATACAATCTGTGTGTTAAGAGACAGACAGCTGTTACCAGTGATTTATCATCAGACTGTAAGATTATATTGAGTGAGATACCACAGAGAATTTACCCTAGTTGATGGATTTGCCACTAATGACTCACATGCTGGAATAGAAAGCCTGTCTTCATATATGCAGTATGCAAGCAAACTGAGAGTCATTGCCACCAAGGGGACAGTAGAAGAATAGAAAAACAAACTGTAGAAACTGTACAAATTACTTCTGCAAAAAGAAAGGACGGACTTTAGAAGAAAGCAAGGTAGCTTCACAAATACACAAGGGAGCTGGAACAGCTAGGTAGTATAGCAGAAATGGTATAGGAGTTATGATGGATGGGAAGCCAAACACAAGTCACTAGTGTTGTGCTACTGTAACTGAGGCAGACACCACAGAAAAGAGTTTTAAGTAGACTTAGGCTAAATGTGTGAAATAATCCTTCCACTCTGCACAGTCTTAATTGTGGTACCATATATCATTTGTATATGGGACTTCCAGAAAGCTGTGCACTAGTTAGAGTGAGGCAAGAAGTAATCAACAAAAAAATGTTCAGAGCTTTAAAAAAAAAATGTGATATACAAGAAATTGGAAGTAATCGAGATCTTCAGCTTCAAAAGAGATAGGTTGAATGTAGAGTCATGATAAGTCTTAAAAGAAACTAAAAGCTCCCATAAAGCAGAAGCAGTTTGGTTTTTTTCTGTCTGAGAACAGTAACACAGTGGAATCAACTCTTTGAAAAGGTTGTGTTGTCTCTGCCCAGTGGTGTTTTTTAAGAATAGAGCAGATAAGCTTCTCTGAGAAAAAAGTGCTGATCCTGCTTTGGGTCAAGTGCATGGACAAGATGACCTCCCGAAAGGTTCTTCAGGTCTATTTTCTAGTATTCACAGAGAGTTTGAATTGTGTAGCTGTGATCTCATGGGAACAGAGAGGAGCTATTTACTTATCTTCTTTGCACTTGGACCTGGATGTAGATTTCTTTTGAATTCCTTTCACATCCCAGCCTCTTTGTTTTGGAGATTTAAATTATCATTAGGCAAGAAAAAAACCACAGTTTTGTACCCTTACTAGAATTTGTCAGATTGGAATAGGGGAAAAATGCAGTGTAAGTCATAGAAAACCTTCACTCTTGTGAAAGAGAATCTTATAAAGTTAACAGCATATGAATCTGGGATATTACAGCAGAAGTACAGATTAAAGTTCTTCTAAGGGTCCTTTTTAGAATTGCTAGACCAGAAATCATTGATCCTATAAAATAAATTACTAACAGACAACAGGAAATGCTTTATGGTTAGGACTTTTGCAAATGGAGGAGTGTTTTGTGATATGCTGGTTTATGCTATATCTGTGTAAAATGTTATAAAATTGTTCATACAGACCTAGATTTACCAAGGAAAGCTAAGAAGACTAGCAAGGGCATGTGCATTGATGTAATCCTCTGTCCCATGATTCATGGAGATGTAGTTACTTCTTTTATTAAGAACCTCTAGATAGACAGGTGCCATACTACTTTGGTTACTCCTCTGCCTCACCTGCCATTTTTCTTCCTTCCTCTCAGCAATCTCTTTTCATGTCTATTCCACAGTCACTCTAGTATTCCCTCTAGGCACATGAGATTTCCAGGCCTTGCTAAAGGTAGTGATGAAAGAAGGTGAAGAAATGCTCCAGTGCTGTTTCTTTCCAGAGCCAGCCACATCTATGCTTTGTTTGTCTGAAGCTCAGAGGATAGTTTGGAGCAGGTTGTCACTAGTGACCATAGTACAGGAATGAACCAGCTCCTTTGGGTTCCTGCTACCTTCTCTAAGGTAGAAAGCCACCAAAAGGGAAAGGACAGCACTCAAATTTCATAGCTGCATAGTACATCTCCATTTTCCCTGCAGTGTGCATGCTGCCCCATCCTTTCCCACTGAAAATGAACTGAAAGTGAATGAGTAATTGATGAAACCAGGGCTCCTGTCACATAAGGACTCTTCTAGGATAATGGCTGTGGTGGTCTAAGGTATGACAAGGTAGGCTTTCATTTGCATAACACCTCGCTATTTATTTGTGGCTTTTGGGCCTCTGTTTTCTAGAAGGGTCAGCTCAGACGACCTTATGTTACTTAAACATTGCTCCAATTTTGCTGTATTTTTTTTATAACTGTGTAACTTAGTTAAATTGAATTATTTTTTTCAGATGATGTACTCAATTGTACTCCACGAGGCCAAGGCAGTGCTACATAAAAGATGTTTGATATGATTCACGATTGAAGGAAAGATGTGGGCAATATCCTTAGTGAGACTTTGCAGACACCATTGCCTTCATTTCTGTGAGAAAAGCTTTAGACAATCTAGTCTATCAGGGACTATCACAAGCATAACAATGGTATTTCTGTTTTCTGGCTTTTAAATATAAGAAGAGCTCTCCATGTACCATCCTAATGAGGGATGAGTCTTGAGGCTGCATGCATTATGTCACTGTAGCTATTAATACTGTTCTTGCTAACACTAGGTTGGTAATGTTTATAGTCATTTAGGATATATATGCTCTTCTACTAGTGCGGATTGGTATCAGTGTTCATTGTGTTTCGTGGCTCATTGTTCTTGTAAATAGCTTCTGAATCAATAGTTCTATTTCATGCAAAGTCATGCACTTTGCACTGAACCTACTGCACCAAAAACTTGAAGGTGTCAGTAAGGAATGTCAGTGCTCCACTGATTTAGATTTGCTTACTGCTTGCCTCCTTCAGGCTTTGGTGAGGTCCTCATCCCACAGAGGATGCCCAAGCTGCATCTCAAACCACAGGAAGAAATCTCCCATATGTGAGCAGAGGGGAGATATCAAGGTCCACAGATGGTGCTGAGCTATGTAACTCTTCAGGCTAAATGCAACCGCTGTCATGCAGATGTAAATCTCTGTCATGTGAAGCCACACCTCTTAGTAATTTTCATCAGGAAGTCGTATAGACTCTAGCCTCCTCATCTGGCTCCTGCTGGTTCCCTATCACCAACTAAATCTCCTTAACCTCTCCTACATGGCCCCTTGTATGCCTGTTTTTCAGAGTTTCTCTACTTTTACTATGAGGACACCAACCAAATTCAACCATGGAATTAGGACACTAGAAGTCATATCTTGATAGTTAAGGCAATCCCAAAATATTGCTTCAGGGTCCCTGGTAGGTCCTCTCAGCCCACACTATGTTGTCCAAAGCCAAGTCAATGGAAAGGAACAATTGCTCAGACCTCTGTCTATCAATGCTGCAAAGGTGCTCTTGGATCACAAGGCAAATGTATGTCAAGACCACAAAGGGAGAGTGTGATATTCAGAAAACAGATTATCAGCTTGCTCTCCAGAGATATGAAGCAGAGCTCCTCTCCAAATTCACACCTGCTCTGCCTTTACTTACACAAGAAAGGAACTGACCATCCTGTGCACTGAGAACATTCCTGTAACACTTAGAAAACTATAAAAGATCGTCTTTTTTTCCCAGATTTCCCTTCCCTGATTCATCAACCATCCCTCAGTGCTCTTCGGGGACATGCTTTTCATTTGTCTCTCACACATGCCTGTGTGTTAGAAAGGGAATGTATTTCTGTAAGCTGTCACGCCATCCATCCACCACCGCCTACATACACAGGTAATTGCCACATCTGTGAAGGGCACTACATCCACAAAGGTGGGGACTTGATCTCCATTTCCTCTCTTAATGGTCAGTGTTAGGTAACTACAGAAGTTAGTGCTGCCACTCAAAGGGTCCTGTTGGGACTGTTCTGGGCAGAGTCTGTCTTACCTCCTGAAGACCTTTCATTACTTAGCCCTGGAGTAGTTGTCTCCCAGCATTGATTTTTTTTGTGTGCCCCCACTAAATGCAATTGCAGCTAAATTACAGGGCTTTAGTGAATGCATAATGGGAGCTTGGTTGTTTTTTTTTCCTATGTGTACATACTTACATGTTCATGGGAAAAACAAAGGATGGGAGAGAGGAAGTCTGAAGCTTGTGTTAGTAAACAAAAACCACATAAAAATTACCACTTCTGCTTTCAGGAACCCTGTGCATGGATGAGGAAACACTCACAGTGCTCTGCCCTCCTTATATCTATACCAGAATTCAGATTTATGTTCAATTTGTCTCAATTCAGTCCAGCAACATGGCAAGGGTCACAGCTGACAGCTCTGGATTCTGCTTCTAAGCCTACTCCTCAAGGATTAGACACTCTCAGCTGGGGCCAAGCATCCAAAAAAATGGAGCACAGGTTTGTCACACAGGGTTTATTTATCCGGGGTGCCTACATAATTGTAGGTATGCACCAGCAACAGTGTCATCCACTTCCCCAAAAGCCTGACGACAGAGAATCCCAACTACATTCTCCTATAAAATGTAGTTAACTACTTCCTTGAACATATTATTGCACATTCTCCTATTACCTATAATCTCACATTAGGCATCTTTCATGAACTTTTAAACTGATTATTTTCTTTATCCTTATCCTAAGATCACATTAAATTGTCAGATATTATCAGCATCAGGTGTCCAGTTTTTGCTGACACCTTAGATTATGCACCCTACTACAGTATCACAAGTGTCACAAAGGTTGATCCGTTGATGGTTTATAGACATCCTGTTCATTAGATCAGTTACACTTGCACACTACTCATTACTGCAGTTGCCCAGGTACAATAATTAAATTTCATCATTTTAAGGCTTCTGTGGAACTACTCTAACTTACAGTATCAACGGAATTTGTGAAGCAATGGGCAAAAGACAGAGAGAGAAAATGAGCTGTTTCTTTGTAACTGATAGTTCGATGCTTTCCTGGTAGCTGGAAGGAGTAGAGATAAGAGCTCTGATGCTTTTTACAGCTTTTAGTCTCTTGCTCAGAAGTTCATTTACCTTTAGTACTGTCACATATCTTCCTAGAAAGTTTGCTTTTTATGTTCCATAAAGCAAAATAGCTTATGTGTTTGAAATTTCAACTGTAATACCTCTGGTTTAAGCACATTAATATCTGTAAATATAATAACAATGGAGAAGTTATCAGCTTCACGAATAACACTGATCTGTTTCTGAGAAATTTCAGATGTTTTGTAAATTGTTATGAAATCCATGAGGACAGCATAATAAGCATAATAACAGCTTAAATGCTGAACTCTTTTTACCCTTTTCTGTCCCTTCAAAGATAAATCAGCATTAAACTATAGAAATTAATTTTGGAAATCAGCAACATAAAAGGTGATACTTCTCACTTATTGGACTGACTTGTCAAGTTAGTCCATCAGGTCCAGAGAGAAGATAATATATTCTGTCTGAGTGCATGTAGGCGAGCAAATATTTTGATTTAAAATCTTTTCCTTTTAAGATACATGATTTTTAACAAAAACCTAACCAAAACAAAACAAAAATTGGTTCCTATAAATTGTCTTTGACCAGTTCAGTTGAGGTAGAAGACAATGCAAGCAATCAAACCACATCTTGTCTGCAACCAGAACCCAGGGAAGTGATTACTCTTAAGCAAGTCTGTGATTGGGAGATCTCTTCAGCTTGGATGGTGCAATTATGTAAGTTTAATTTCACCCCACTTGTTTGTTTGAAGTCCTTAAGAGATAATTGCATATGAGAAGTCCTCATTACATTCTGTACAGAAATTGGCATTTCTGACCATGAAAGAATATTTGAGGATAAATCACTGCAAAAGATCCCATTACTATTTGAAATAGTATGAACAAAAGACTGATAACTATGTGCTAATGTCATCAGTATAGATTTCTCACAGTTACATTATCATCAAGGGAGCATTTCTGAGACTATTTCCCCAATCAAAAGGAAATTTTTAAATTGCTAAAATTTTATAGCTCATTAAATAAGGATGTGAATGTCATTTTAACATAACCAAACTTAGTTCATTTTGAAGCCATGGCTGTCATTTGGTGCACAACACTCTCAAAATAGTAGTAATATATGACAAGAATTAGCAAAAACATTTTGAAAGCCCTTTATCAATGTCCTTTATCTCTCAATCCTGCAAGTGAACCCTAATAAGCGTATGCCTTACCTATATATATGCAAATAAGTGAGCTACCAATAGATGTCACCTGATGAAAGATGGCATCATTTGGGGGTTTTACAAGACCAGTGCGTATAGCAGCAGTACACAGCAAACACCATATTCCAGCTGCTCTTTGCATTAACATTTAAGAGTAGACTGCAACATTTGCCTCCAGTCCTGCAAAACATGTAGACTGTACGTGTGTGTGTATGTGTATCTGTGTGCATTCTTTTCTGCTTACTTTTGCACAAGCCCATCAGACCTAAACTGGAAGATATCTGTCCAGTGCTATCAAATGTAGAAGGTGAATGCAGTTGCACAGTTCTTTACCTAAACTAAGAAAATATCATAAAGTAAACACGAAATCTTCTGCAACTAATATTCCTTTCTATTCAGAGGATCAAAGTAATTTTTCAAATAAAAGAAATCTGTGGCAGTTTGGCATGATGCCTTGTGTACCTAGTTCTGACATGTCAAGGAGACTCAAAAGACAGGAAGTGAGCCTGAAGAACTTGACGTATACATTAAGAAAATTCAGTAATCTTAGTAATTGTCTTAAAAAGTCTGCTCCATTTTGGAATAGACTTCATTTGCCAAGACAAAAAACTCTAACATAAAAAAGTTCTTTCCTGTCACAAATCTTAGGGATTTCCCTGCGGTTTTATTATTCATTGCCCCCATGCTAACTAGGTTTATACTTTGAAATGCTAATAACTTACCTATTGTTAATATTTCACTTTGGTTTCCAGTTTTTCCTCTCATACACTTGATGCTTATTCTCCACAGAGCAAAGCTTGGAGTACACACTTGAGGTGGTGCAATTATAGAAGATTTACATAAAAAAAAAAAAACAAACAAGTCCTTCAGAAGGACATTTTATCCCTTAATAGACTTGCTGACACACCTACCTAACAAGGGCAACTACCTTTTCTAACTGGACGTACAAGAGTCTTACTGGTTGGAACTAGAAATACCAGTAGGCCATTAGATCATTCATGTTTATGATACACAGTAACTGTATGTTTATATCCTAAAAATATTTGTGATTATGCAATATGCATTTATTCTATATGTTTCTAGTTATTTCTATTCTATGTGTTTCCTAAATATGTTTCTATTTACATACAATAATTTTCTTTCTTGTAATCCAGTTAGATCAGATGACTTTGTAAACATTTATTAATAATCCCAGTTTTGACCACTGGTAATAAGGATTACTGGAATTGTCAGAACTATTCGGACATCCAGAAGAAGTTCTTTACATTGAGGGTGGCAGAGCAGTGGAATAGGCTACCGAGGCCCCATCCCTGGAGATAATTAAGCTGAGGCTGTACGAGGCTCTGAGTAGTCTGGTCTAGTTGAGGGTGTCCCTGCTCACTGCAGGGGGGCTGGACTAGATGACCTTCGGAAGTCCCTTCCAGCCCTAGGCATTCTATGATTCTATCTGGTTGTAATATTTGACACAACAGCTAAGGAAGAAGTGGGGATATTTCTTCTGGATTATTAAAACAAGCTGCACCCTCAATTTCATAGCTCTTTTTATCTGCAGACTCTTCCCCTTCATTTTGCTGCCCTTAATTCTAGTTCTTCCTTGCTGTATTACTGGTAAACCGATGCTGGCAATTCTGTTGTAGCTCCCATCCTATTGCATGCTTATCTTTCAGGAAGAGATGTTCCCATATATACCCTATCTTTATCCTCTGATGCTTTTGCTTTGCAAACAGAAGATTGTATTTCCATTGCCCTTTGTGTCTGAAGAAGATACAGCACTAAGAGTTTTTCTGTGTTGCTAATCAATGGGATTTGTACGCAACCAGGCTTATCCCTTTCCTACTTTGGCCCCATTACTACTATTGCCAGGTATTTTTCCTTGGCACTTGTTCTTTATCTCCTCTCCTCTGCTCTAATCTTCATTTGCCCTGTTTTTTCCTTTCAGTTTCTCAGTCTGATGAAGCAATAAGTTACACAAGATGTATGACCCCCACTTTATTGGTTTTGCACAAGAAGTATGAGCCCCACTTTATTGGTTTTGCCCCACCTTTTTGGCACTGTCTTTTGCCAACACATGATGTTGCAAGAAAGCTCCAGGAAGGATGTTGAGGATAAGCCATAAATTCTGTATGACATTAACTCCTGCCTGATCTTCAGAGAGGGAGGACACAGAATCACAAAATCTTCTAGACTGGAAAAGACCTTTAAGACCATCTAGTCCATTCAATAACCTAATGTTGACAAGACCTCAACTAAACCATATCCCTCGGCACTATGTCTACATGACTATTAGATACCTCCAGGGATGGGGACTCAGCAACTTTTCTGAGCAAGCCATTTCAATGCCAGATTACCTGTTCAGTAAAGTGATTCTTCTCAATATCCAATCTAAACTTCCTTCAGTGCAACTTAAGGCCATTTCCTCTTGTCCTATCAGTTGTTATTTGGTTGAACAGACTGACCCCCCACCTTGTTACAAACTCCTTTCAGGTAGTTGTAGAGAGCCATAATGTCTCCCCTGAGCCTCCTTTCTCCAAGCTAAACAACCCCAGTTCCCTCAACTGCTCCTCGTAAGACATGTGCTCCAGGCCCTTCACCAGCTTTGTTGCACTTCTTTGAATATGCCCCAGCACTTCAATGTCCTTCTCATAGTGAGTGGTCCAAAACGGAACCCAATATTTGAGATGCAGCCTCACCAGTGCTGACTACAAGGGTAAAATTACTTCCCTGATCCTACTGGCCACACTGTTCCTGATACAGGCCAGGGTGCCACTGGCCTTCTTGGCCACCTGGGCCCACAGTTGGCTTCCTGTCAATCAACAGCCCCAAGTCAATCTACTCTGAGCAGCTTTCCAGTCACTCACCCCCAAGCCTGTGTTGTTGTGGCCAAAGTGCAGAGCACGGCATTTGGCCTTATTGAAATTCATACACTTGGCTTTGGCCCATCAATCTAGTCTGTCCAGAACCCTCTGCAGAGCCTTCCTACTCTCAAGCAGATCAACAGTCTCACTCACCTTGGTGTTGTCTGCAGGCTTACTGAGGGTGTACTCACTCCCCTCATCCAGATCATTGATAAAGATGTTAAACAGAACCAGGCCCATTACTGAGCCCTGGGGGACACCACTTGTGACTGGCCACCAACTGGATATAAATCCATTTGCTACCATGCTTTGGGCCCAGCTGTCCTGCCAGTGTTTTTCCAGCAAAGTGTCCAGGCCATAAGCAGCCCATTTCTCCAAAATGCTGTGGGAGACACTGTCAAAGGCTTTATGGAAGTCCAGGTAGACAAAATCATCCTCAGCCACTAAGTGGGCGATCAGTAGAACATAAGGTTAGTCAAGCAGGACCTGCCCTTCATAAACCCATGCTGACTGGGCCTGATCATCTGAGTGTCCTGCATGATGGTACTCAGGATGACCTGCTCCAACAGCTTCCCTGGCTCCGAACTCAAACTGACAGGCCTGTAATTTCCCAGGTCCTCCTTCCTCTCCTTCCTGTAAATGGGTGTCACACTGGCTAACTTCCAGTCTGCTGGGACCTTCCCAGTCAGACACAACTGCTGAAAAGTGATGAAAAGTGGCTTGGCGAGCACCTTCACCAGCTCTCTGAACTCTTGATGGGACTTCATCTGGTCCCATATTATTGAATATGTCTGTGGTGCAGCGGGTCACCAGCTATCTCCTCCTGGATTATGGAGGGATCATTCGGCTCCTGGTGACTGTCTTCTAGCTCAGGGGGATGGATTCCCAGAATACAAGTAGTCTGATTATTAAAGACTGAGGCAAAGGTGGCATTAAGCACCTCAGCCTTTTCCTTATTCCTAGTCACCACGTTTCTTCCTGCACCTAATAGAGGATGGAGACGCTTCCTGGTCCTTCTTTTATTGACGATGCATTTAGAGAAACATCTGTTGTTGTATTTTACAGCACAAACCAGATTAATTTCTGGCCAGGCTTTAGACTTTCTAATTTTCTCCCGCATAACCTCACATCTTTGTAGTCATTGTTATGTGTCCTGCCCCTTCTTTATAAGGCCATAAATCCTCTTTTTTTCCCTGAGCTGCAGCCAAAGCTCCACCTTCATCCAGGCCTGTCTTCTTTGCCACTGTCTTGTCTTACAGCACATGGGGATGGCTGCTCCTGTGCCTTTAAGACTTCCTGCTTGAATAGTGTCCATCCTTCCTTCAGGATGGCTTCCCAAAGGGCTCTGTCAAGCAGTCTCCTAAACAAGTCAAAGGCTGCCCTTTGGAAGTCCAAAGTGGTAGTTCTTCTGCAACACCCCTCCCCCCACCAACCCCCCCTTACTTCTCTAAGAATGGAGAACTCAGTCATTTCATGATCATTGTGCCCTAGATGGTCTCCAACCATCACATCACCCACTAGTCCTCTGTTAACAAAGGTCAGGTCCTGCAGGGAACCTTCCCTGGTAGGTTCACTCACCAGCTGTGTAAGGACACACTCTAGGAACCTCCAGGATTGTTTCCTCTCTGCTGTATTTTTCTTCCAGTGGACATCTGGGAAGGTGGAGTCCTTCAAAAGTACAAGGGCAAGCAACCTCATGACTTCTCCTAGCTGCTTGTAGAATGTTTCATCTTCCTCTCTGTCCTGATTGCGTGGTCTATAACAGACCCCTATCACAATATCAATCTTGTTTGTCTTCCCTCTGATTCTGAGCCATAGACACTCAACCATATTGTCATTATAATTAAATTCCAAACATTCATAACAGTCCCTAATGTACAAAGCCACGCCACCACGTCTCCTTACTTGTCTATCCCTTCTAAAGAGGTTGCTGCCATTGGTTGTTACAGTCCAGTCATGCGAGACAGTGAATCACATTTCTGTGATATCTATTATGTAATAGTTTTCCTTATGCACCATGGCTTCTAGGTCCCTTTTGTTGTCCATGTTACATGTCTTAGTGTACATGCACTTCAGCTGGGCAATGTTCCTGACACCTTTTTGTGAGTGGAAGCCCTAATTCGTACCTGACCATTCTCAGGTGTTATCATGGCCTCTAACCCATCAATAACCCTTGCATATTTACTGCTCCATGGATCTCCAGCCCCTACCTCCACTGAGGTAGGCAGTAGAACAAGGGTCCTTTTGCTTGAAGAGTGTGCCCTTCCCTGAGAATCACACTGCAGTAAGTAGAAGCAAACAGGAAATTCATTTAACACACTGCAGCTGAAGTATTATGAGAATAGAGGCTTATTTAGCAACCTATAACAGCCAAAGTTTCTCTTGGCCTATATGGGGTCTAAATACTCTTCCATATCTATCCTTAGCTGTTACTTCTCACTGCTGTTATTTACTATATACTCCTTTCTTCTGATAGTTATTCCATAAAGCATTTCCAGATACAGATGGCATCACGAATGCTTCACAAAAGAAGGTCATATTTGAGATTTCTTTAATAACTAGGAACATAAGCCAAATATTATTCATGTCTAGGTTATTATGAAAAGTTAAGCCTTTTATGAAATTTCCATAACATAACAGCTTTAACTGACTTCTTCTCTCTTTGTTATGGTAGGGAATACACAAGATGGCAAGGACTCATCTGGTATTCAACTATTGTACCCAACACCCCCTCTCACAAAGGATATTGCTGAATTAGACAGGGTTCAGAGCAAGGCACTGAAAATTATTAAGCATGTGGTAAAACTGTTTAGGAATACAGATTAAAAAGGTTGGTTTTGTTTATTTGTGAAAGAGAAGAATAAGAGAAGACATGATAAAAGCACACAAAGTAATGAATGTTACAGAGAGCAGCGCAGAAACCTCTATCCTTGTCTCGTAACACACTTGACAACGAAGCATTCAAAGAAATCAAAAGGTGGCAAATTCAGATCTGATAAAAGGAAATGTTATCCTGTATAAAACATAATTAGTCTGTAGAAGCTATTACCACTGACTGCTGTGCTGACCAAGAATGTAGTTCAAAGTTAAAGTTCAAAAAGAAAAGGGTATATGTTATTTATATAATAAGCTATATAATAGTAATGCTAAAGGGATGGAGGAGAAAGGTGTAAAAATCTTAAACACTTCAGAGATGCAAACCACACAGTAACTAATACAACTAGGATGAGATGGACTATGTGTTTCCTATCTGCTTTTCACTGGATTTTGTTAACATTCCTGAAAGCACATGGAGTGGCCTCTCTCACAATGCATCCATCTGGCATCATATATAGAAAGCAAAACACAAGACACCTGATATTAATATGTCAGGTTGGGAACTTTAGTGTTAAGGAACCTGTGGTTATTACTGTCCTTGCCTGCTTAGCTGCAATGAGAGTTACTGCCAGTACGTGGAGCATAGTATCTTAGATTTCCTTGGCTCAGTTTACCACAGTTTATCTGGAGGCAGTCTGAGACAATATGAGGTAAAATGCTGTCTTACTTACCTAGTTGTCACTTCATGAATATTTCATAGTCATAGAAAACGTCTTTTCGACTCTTCATGCTGATACCAGTCAGAAGGGAAACAGATGTGGGTTTTACATCTTGAGTTTCTTCAATACAAGCAAACCTCATAACAGCTTCTCCAACATTAATTCTGTAGTCTTTCACAACTCATGGACATGCAACAGTAGTTACAAGGGAGAAAAAAAGCCTTAAACCTATAGCAGAAGATAAAGTTTGCAGTAATTTTGGCATGGATTTTTATCAATTCAGAATTCTAAAAGCAGGATGTTATACTTTAGCTATCCCCATAGTTTGCTTTACACACAGGAATTTGTTACATTAATAACTTAAATAAAACTTTTACTTAATACCACGCAACTTTGGTGCTCATCCAGCTCTTCCAACATTTTCCTTGTTGTCTTTTTCCATGGTTGCCTGGTTTCTAGGCAGACAACCAGATTGAGGAGGTGATATGGAAAGAGATAAATGTGCCTTGGGAGGAGGGAGGAAAACGTTTGTGGTTTAGAAGAGTGAAAATGACAGCAAGTGACCTATGGGGACAACTCAGTTCTTTGGGAAGGTTGCCAGTTGTCAAGATCAAGACTCCCTTCTTGGCAGGGTGAATATAATCATATATATGAACAGGAATCACAGGTTTCTCTTTCTTGTGAAAAAAGCATTTATGATCTGGAATATGTACTTTGAATGAGACAGCAATTCAATGCTGTTCTTGATGCAGTGTTTTGGGAGAAGGTAGGAAGGAAGCAGTTACTTGCACCTGAACAAAGTATGTTGAAACAAGAGCCAGATGAACTCTTTCTATCAAACAGTTTTATTAATATTAAGATGCACATTGCTTGGTGACCATAGTACAATTTAAAACGTGTCTTAGAACAGAGTAGCAAAATAATAAATAAATAATTAAAAAATCCTGCATTGGCAGGGGGGTTTGACTCGATGATCTTAAGAGGTCCCTTCCAACCCCTACCATTCTATGATAATAAGGTAAATAATTCTTTGCTTCTTCCAGCATGGATACATGAAACAGCTTGAGACAACTCAAACTACTTGAGACTACTAAGTATTTTCCTCAATTACACTTGAGGGATTAATAATTTTAGAAAAATACAGTGGAGTCCCTTGTATTTCACATAATTGAATATATTATATTGGTAAAGGTGCATTCAACTCTTGCATCCAGATCATTGATACATATGTTGAACATAACTGTATCTAGAATTGAGCCCTGAGGAACATATCTAGCGACTGGTCACCAGACAGCTGTAGCCACATTCACTGACAATCCTATGAATTCTGCCCTTCAGACAGTTTTTCACCCAGCACACCATGAACCTGCTCTTCCCACAGCTGGACAACATGTCCAGAAAGATGCTGAGAGTGACGGTGTCAAAAGCCTTACAACAATCCAGAAAAACTACATCCATCCCCTTCCCTTCATCCACTAGGCAAGTGACCTTATCATAGAACCATATCAGACTAGTTAATCAGGACTTTCCCTTTGTGAATCCATGTTGACTGTGCCTAGTGATTTCATTATTCTTTAAAAAAATCTCCATAACTTTTTCAGGAACTGATATTAGACTAATACATAATAGTTTATTTTTTTTAAAGTTCAAATAAGTGAGAAGAGAATGTACTTTACAGTCTGTCATTTATGATAAGTAGTTATCACAGACCATTTCCAAGAGTGGGATTGAAATGTTTTCTTATCAGTGAATGATAAGCTCTTCTACAGGAGTGAAATCCACATATTGTTGCTGAAAAAAATTAAATGCTTGCTGCTCATTTTAAATGAATCAGGGAAGGCTCCTGCATGCTAAGTGCTGGGTAATCTGCTCTAGCATTCCACCTGAACGAAGGTGAGCTCTACCATCCCCATCCAAGTTATTAGTATTTGTCATAATTAATGAGTAGACATGTTATATGAGGTTATTTTTTCCCCTGATTCAGAGAAAGTTCAATTTTATTAGAATACCATAGTTCATATATAGGAACACAATAATATTCTGTTCTTTAGAGACAGCACTTTATCTATCATCTCTTGAAATTCCAGTTTCCAATTCCAAACTCCAATAGGGAAAATTCCAATTCATAGCAGTTTTTCTCACATTCATCTCTCTCTAAAACAAAATCAAATTGTTGATCACAAGCTATCTGGTAGTATTCTTTAAAGAAATCTTCCCAGTATATTTTCATACCCAGCAGAGAGATGGAGCCCCTGGAACATTTTACCCATTCAACAGGAAATAGAAGGCTAAGGAATATAAAAGACACAGTGTTCTTTCAGCCAAATTCTTCCTGTTTTGAGAAGACTGTCCTTTACAGAAATAAAAGGTGTTCAGTTTCTGCTGATTCAGGTTCTGAGACAAGCTGTGTAATTCAGACTCTAGTTTAAGAGAGATCAGCATCTGCATACACAGACCATGAAAATGAATGGAAAGAGGGGCTGGTTCTTAAATACTGTGTAAACATTTTGAAAATTTGAGGAAGGTTAGTCTTGAAATAAGTTGGGAAGTGACGTGAAAAGACCTTGTATGTCTCTGATTTATATATGCTGTTGCCAAAGATATTAAAATAATGTCAAGCATGTAATGATAAGCCTTAATAAGATATCTCTGACAATGGAATAGCACCTAAAACAATGAAATGTCATGGTTAAGTGCATTATGTGCTATAATGCACCATTAACAGCTGTTATATGCCAGCTTCACAGGGGAAGAGATGCTATGGATTATCAATGAAATGCTTTCAAACATTCAATGGGATTGCTTTGCCTCAGGCTTGTAATAGTCAGCCACTTCAGGGACAGACAGGCATTTTCATCAAACCGGATGATTATCTCCTGGGGATAGGGATAGGAGATGTCAATAAACTCTTTTTATGTGAAAATATCCCCTGGAAATGTGTCTTTTTCCTTACAGATCTGGCTCAGCATTTTATATATATATTTTTTATTTTTTTGTTGTTTTTAGTAAGCTCTGAAGTTATCTGAAGGAACTGAACACTTTTGTTTTACTTCACATTAAGATTTCAGCACTACTGATGCACATG
>JANHFX010029135.1:0-33784 GCA_027560015.1 Chloroceryle amazona | reverse complement strand
TGAAACACTTACTGAGTATGTGTGAATCTGCTCATGAAGAAATCACCGTATGAGCTGCTGATGGTATAGAATATGGGGTGAGATGAGTTTTTTGAGTCCTGAAGCAGTGGCAGCAGCTCATGTTGGAGAGCAGTGGGCAGCTGGCATGGGGGCAGGGAGGGAGCTGAGGCCTCGGCCATCAGCTCTGACAGCTCCTGCCCTGTGCCAGCCCCATCTGCCCCACCATGGCACAGGGGTGGGGGCTGCCTGCAGAGCTGCCCCAGGGGAGCTCCTGCTCTGCTTGCCCATGCGGGACCCACCTCAGTGTCAACCACCCTTCTCCTCTGTGTATGGCAGTGCAGCCAGGGCAGCAGGCCAGCACAGCTGCCGAACAAAGCCCCAGCCATCCCACAACCCCGTCTGCAGACTTTGTCCCTTTACACATGAGGGGAGCAGGAATGTCAACCCCCGGCACACGTCACGGGCTCACCAGCTCTCCACCTGCACGCTCCCTAGCCCCCTGCACGGCAGAGCAGGGGTGAGCCCATGGGCGCAGAGGAGCGGGTCTGGGCTGGCATCTCTCCCTTTGTAGAGCTGGGACGGTAGGACAGAGGTATCTCCACAGCCTGGCCTCACTCAGGGCTCAAGCTAAGACCTATCACCTTCCCACTGGGCTCAGGCAGCTGGTGGCCCTGGCCCGTCCCAAGATGATCACCCACTTGCAGCCAGACCTGTGGGCCACTCACAAGGTGCCCAGGGCTGTGCCAACCCTAGTCCCCACATTGCCCCAGCTCTCCTACCTGCTGTGCCCAAGAGGGTCAGGTGTCGCCAGCCAGGTGTGTGCTCGGCTCCCTCCTATTTATTAATACCAGCCTGTGATCTTTGAGACACCGCTCCCTGCCTCCTGCTCTACCTCCTGCCCTGCTGAGCTGAACACTTCCCAGCCTTGCTGCTGCGCGACACCCACCCACTCCCCCTGGTGCCTTTTTGTGCTTGGCTATCTGGTTGTGGCAGACCCGGGGTTGTGACCACTGTCCGTCCCCAGGGCCATCCCATCCTGGGGACTGTCCTGGCCAGTCTCAGCTCCTGGCCTGCAGCCATGTCCACAGTGCCGCCATGCCTCAGCATCCATGCCAGCTGCAGGACAGGGGTCTTCTTGCCTCTGGACACAATCTGATACCAAGTCCCTGCCCAGAGCTGCTGTGCACTCACCTCCCAGGGGCACTGCTCAGGGTCCCACCATCACCCTCCTGTGTACCCAGGGCTCCCATGGATGTCACCTCCCCACCCAATGTCCTGGAGCAGAAGCCATGCATTGGGCAAGGAGTGTTACCCACAGCCTCTGGCCATGGCATCTGGGGTATTTTCCACAGGCTCCAGCCCCTGCTTACCTGCTTGTAATGGGTGTGCTCTGCCCTGTGGACTGCCCCGATCTCCCACAATATTCACAAACCCAGGTGTTATCTTGTTCCAAAGGTCCCCCGCGGGCACCAGAGTTCTGAAGAACCCATCACATCTTCCTGGACTCTGCTGTGACCTGGAAACTGCTATTGAATTTGAAGTACTTCTGAATCACGCTTGGCCCAGGCCCATGGGAACATGGTAGAGGGAATCCAGGCACCTGTGGGATTGGCTGACTGGAACTGGAGTGTGGGTAGGGCAGGGCCCTCAGGGGCCCAGGGTGATGGGATGGGGCTGGTGAGTGGTACAAGTGGTGACATGGGCTGAGGTTAGTGGGATGCGGTTTAACAAGGCCAAGTGCCAGGTCATGCACTTAGGTCACAACAACCCGTGTAACGCTACAGGCTTGGGGAGGAGTGGTTGTAAAGCTGCCTGGCGCAAAGGGACCTGGGGGTGTTGGTGGACAGCCAGCTGAACATGAGCCAGCAGTGTGCCCAGGTGGCCAAGAAGGCCAATGGCATCCTGGCCTCTATCAGAAATGGTGTGACTAAACAGGAGTAGGGAGGTGATTGTACCCCTGTACTCAGCACTCTTGAGACCACACCTTGAGTACTGTGTCCAGTTTTGGACACCACAGTACAAGGACATTGAGTGGGGACATTGGGACTACACTCTCTGGGATCACAGTGACTCATTCCCATCCCTGCTGGCTGTGGGGCAACCCTTGTCCACCCTGGCCCTCCCCATGGTTGGCATGACCTGGGTCCCACAGCAGCCCCACACAGACTCCTCAGCTGCTGTTCTCCAGTGGGGTTGAGACTGCTCCCCTCAGGAAGGGCTGCAGGATGGGAACGCAGCTCCTGGCCCCACAAAAGCCACTCCCCAGGGGCTGCTGCAAGCCCAGCCCCCCATGCTCAGGGACCACTCTGGGCTGGGTCAGGCCCAGGCCAGTGCTAAGGACAGAGCCCGTGAGGAACAATGATTGATGGCAACCTTTGCTCAGGGTGCCCTAGATCAATACTGGCCTTTGCTCACCTGCTCTTTCCGCTCCAACAAGAAAGGGAAGGACAAAGGGCACCAGGGTCACCCTCGGCCTCTCCTCCTCATGCTTCCCTTTCCTTGCCCAGAGCCCAGAACGGCCCCACCAAGGTCATGCTGCTTCCAGACAGTGGATTTTCTCCCCTTGGCCTCAGCAAGACTGCTGTCCAGGTGTGTTGGCTGCTAGCCTGTTCGCGAGTCCCATGGCTAATGATACCCACTGCAAACCAGCCAGCCCGAGCTGGGGCCACTGGGCACCACCACAGCTGATCCCCACTCTGGATGAACCCGCCTGGACAGAGACAAGTTCAAGCAACAGACAGCACCTTAAGTCCCTGTCACCTGGTTACCTTTCCCTGGGCCACAGCAGCTCCCCTTTAGTCCAGGAGTGGTCTGTGAGCTCCTGCCCAAGCCCTCCTCTCAGCATCACTTTGAAACCAGACACTGATCCTGAGCACATGGGAGAGATGCCAGAAAGGCCAACATCATTTTGTATTTTTATTTCCAAATCTGGTGCTTCCATAACACACTTTTACACAGCCGGGGGTGGGGTGTGGGATGCAGGCATCTCCCTGCTCCCTGCCCACAGAATCAGGAGATGGAAAGAGGAAAAAAACCCAACCACACCCCCAAAGAAACAAATCCAAACCTAAACCCAAGGAGGATGCTCCCCAGAGCCCAGGCCACAGCACTACAATCAGGGACCAAGCCACTCCTGCTTCTTGACTGGCCCATCTCTGTGGGATCAGCCCCCGGCTCTGCAGAGACAGCCCCTGGCTCTGCTGGTCTCTTCTTTTTGACACTTGTCACTTGCTCTCCATTTAGCACCAGCACAAAGAGACCCTCTGCCCTGTAGCAGAAGCAAGGGCCTTACACAGCGGCAGGTACCTACAGGATTCCAGAACTGGTACTCCACAGCCGAAGAGAAACATGTAAACGAGCTTGCTCCTGAAGGCAAAGATGGGCAGCATGGAGGGGGTCAGCCGTGCCTGGACTGTGGGGCTGGCCGTCTTTCCCTCTGTGTGCTGGTCCCATGTAAACATAGCAGCAGCCCCTTCCCCCCCATCCCTGGGTGCAGGGCAGCAGCAAGCCTGCCTCAGTGAGGCTATGCCAGGGGCTGGCAGCCCCTGACTGGCCCATGGCACCCCTATCAGACAGCCCTCCTGCTCCCCTGCTGCCTCGGGGATGTAGCCGAGAGGCCCTGGCCTCTCTGGGGGCCCAAAGGAGAGCAGTGCAAGTCCCCTCCTGTAAACACATCAGGCTGGGCTGCAGCAAGATGCTACGACGGTGTGGCAGTAAGGCAATAAGGAGCACGCAGTCACACAGCCCCAAGAGCACCATGAGGGCAGGTGACAGGGAGCGTGCCAGCCCCCTGAGCCCAATGTCCCTAGCCCATGGCTGGGATAGGCACAGAGTGCCGCCTCATAGCAGAGTCAGTGGGAGGCCAGCACAGGAACCATCAGGGCAGCCTCAATTTCCATAGAGGGTTATCTTCATCTCCCACAGTCCAGGCCACTCTGTGCTGGGATCCTCTGCCAGCCAGAGAGCGCAGGGATGTGTGCGTATGTATGCAAAGCTCACAAGGAAACATCTAGGTACAACTTCTGCAGCCAATTCTGGACCCTGAGACTGGAGCCAGATCATGTTCCTGTGGATGCTAATCCCCAACAGGGCAAGCGCTGGCTCTGGGAACAGCTTGGCCTGCTGCTGAGCACAGCCAGGGGTCAACAGCTCATTGCCAGGACTCACAAACCAATGGAGGTTTGCTCTGTAACACGCACATTAAAGAGCACAACATACAGTGGGTAAAATAATAGTGCTCATTTGCTCGTGGAGGAAACCTAACGGCAAAGCTTGTTTCCTCGCCCAGCAGGTCCCTAGTGCCGAATTTGATGCCCCCTTTCCTTGTGCTCTTGATGGCACAAAGCCCTGGCTCATGAATGTGGCAGCCCCAAGAGAGGGCCCACGAGAGGGCAGAGGGGCCAGAATGGCTGAAGGGGCTGAGGGATGCCAGGCAGGAGGATGGCACTGGGACGTGTGTGGAGCTGCACCATGGGAGGGCAAGGGGCAACCGGGCCAGCTGTCCCGCAATTGGGATTGGACAAAGTGGTGCTGGCAAAGCCGTAAGGGCTACCTGGCACTGTCTCTCCAGTCCACTGGGATCACGGTCCCTGGTATTCCCAGGGATGGTGGCAACGGGCTGTTGGTGAAACAAATGCTCCAGCTCCTGGGAAGAGACCATCCGTAAAAATAACCATAGAAATTTCTCTTCTCTCTGATTACAAAGGTACAAAAAGGTAGAAAACCCTCCCCTGCCCCTGGGTCCTGGGCTCTGTTTCCATCCCCCTGCCCACCCTACACATACACACACACACACACACACACACACCCTGCACACAAACAACTCGCAATGGAAGAGCTCGGCAACGACACCTATGCCCGAGCAGGTTCCTGCTGTACCTGTCACACTGGGCAGGTGATGCAGAGCATGACGGGGCCAAGGGCCCAGAGGCTCCCGAGAGTGGGTGGTGCAGGCTTCCAGCCCCTCAGCCAGGAAGGCAGGGGTGGTTTTGAGCCTCTGACCACCATCAGTTCTGGCCCCTGCCCCCTGGGGACACCAAACCTCAGCTGGCAGCGCCTGGCTAGGTGAAGGGCCCTGCTTCTTCTGTCTCTCTTGTGGACAGCTTCAGCCCCTCAGGAATGGCCTTCGTTTCTCATTATTCTTCTCGGAGGAAAGAAAAACAATGTTAAACTCAGGCTCCAGCTGCTTCCTTCAGCTCTGCCAGATGGGGCAGAAACCCACTCTTGGATCAGGGAAGGAACAACTGCCTCCAAGTCCCCCAATTCAGGGAAGAAGAAAGGAGGGATAGGATGGGAGGTGACAGGATAGGATGGCAGCAGTACTGGCAGGGAGAAGAGTTGAAGGGGAAGAAATGACAGACTGGACCAGATTCCCTGGGGAGAAATGTGGCTGGGGCAGGCAGGGCTATGGTGGGACTTGGGTCCCTTCCTTCTCTCCAGTCAGCCCGGCTCTCACAGACATCGACTCACTGGGACTTACAGCTGGCACTGAGCAAGAGGACCAGCCATGAGGTCAGCCTGGCTGCACAAAGCATCCTCCATGAGCCCCCATAGGCCACAAGTGAGGGCTACCACTTCTGGCAGAGCAGGCAGACTCAGGTACACTGATGTTTCTGCTCATGCTGCACTGCAGGTGCCCGGAGATGTTTCACCCAAGGGTTCTCCCTGCCCGGTCACAGGTCAGGACCAGGAGACACTTGTCACTCCCCCCAGGGGCTCAACCCATACACAGCCCTCTCTCCCCCAAACCAAATCCCCTTTGAGGGGGGCAGGCAGATGATGCAGCTGACCAGCTGAGGGATGGACACACTTACTCTGAGTCTGGCGACAGCTCTGAAATGCTGTGGGAGGTGGTGGAGTGAGGTGTCGAGGGGCATATTGCAGAGGGTGTTGTAGAGGCCTGCACAACAGAGGGGGTGGCGGTGGTCTGGGGGCCTGCGGGAGTGCTGGAAGATTGCACCGAGGACAGGACAGAGGAGTTAAAAGAAGCAAGGATGGAAGAAAGGATATCTAATTGTTCAGTGGAAGGATGTTGGCTGGGAATGGCCTCCAGGTTCTCTCCAGAAGGCTGTCTCCTCGACAGTGGCTCTAGACTTTCCCTAGACAGCTGCCTCCTAGATAGGCTCCCCAGGTTGTCCTGTGATGGATGCCTGCTAGGCACTGTGTCCAGAGGCTCTCTGGAATTAGATCTTCTGGACAGAAAGTCCAGCTGCTCCCTCGAAGTTTGTCTAGCCGATGCTAGCTGGTCCCTTGAAGGCTGTCTTCTAGAAAGCAAATCTAATTGTTCTCGAGAAGTATCTCGACTTGGCAACATGTCTATTTGGTCTCTGGACACTTGCCTGCTTGGCAACGTGTTTAGCCACTCTTTAGAGATCTCTCTCACTTGCCCACAGTCTAGCTGCTCTCTTGACCCAAATCTGCAGGGTAAAATGTCAAGGTGGTCTCTGGAGCCCTGCCTTCGGGGCAGTGTGTTCCCATGATCTCTCTGATTGGGCCTAGCAGTGAGTAGGTCCAAGTTTTCCCTGGACCCATGTCTGCTTGGGATACTTTCCAGGTGTTCAGTAGACCCATGTCTGCTGGGGATAGTGTCCAGCTCCTCCCTGGACCCATGCTGGCTGGGAACAGCTTCCAAACACTCTCCTGAGTTGTGTCTGCTCAGCTGCTCCCGGGACATCTGTCTCCTCATCATCATGTCAAGCTGCTCCCGTGACGAGTATCGGCTGGCTGGCTGTGACAGACTGCCTGCCCCAGAGTAGATCCTGCCATAGGAGGCAGCAGGTACAGCCCTGTGACCCAGCGTGGATGTCTTGTACCATGTCAGCTCATTGGTCATCCTGCCAACGGATGGCAGGCCTTGGAGAGTTGGAGGGTACTGGAGGCGATTCTTCAAAATCCCTGCAATGAACAGAAAGAGAAGTCAAATCTTTGTGTAACAGCAAAAAGAGCACAAAAAACAGGGGGATAAGCCATACCTCACCCAGGACATGACAAGATGGATCTGATGCTGGGCCATGTCAACCTAAGACAGGCAGGGCCACCCTTGCCCACTTGCTCCAGGCTGTTACCTTTTCTTTGCCGTTTTGTCTGGGTGAGGGAGTTCTCATCCCCGCTGGTCAGGGCCAGGTCTGGCTGGTTATTGTTGGCGGCATCCTTGTTGATGTCGAATCCCAGCTTCCGCTCAGAGCCCCACTTCTGAAGGGAGCAGGGGTGAACCTCACACTCACCCAGAGCTGGCCAGTATGACATGAGGTCATTGCCATCCACATCTGGTGAAGGACACAGCAAAAGAGGCCCCAGAGCAGAAGGAGAGAATATTTCTGTGAGTAGCAATCAAAGCCATCCCAGGACACATCCTGGCCCCAGGGACTTGAGCTCCCCCCTCCCCTAACAGAGCCCCTGGGACTTGCCCTTGGGTGTGGTGTTGGCGGGGTTGGTGAGGAGGCGTTCGCTGTGTGCTGCCCGCTTGAACTGGCGCTGGAAGCGGCCCCGCAGGCGTACATTCTCCTCACTCTCTGAGGATGGGATGGAGAGGCTGCGCTCTTCATCCAGAGACAGGTCACTGTCTGAGTCTGAGTCCTGATCTGTAAAGACACAATGAGTGATGAGGAGATGCTTGGAATGAAAGGGAGAAACTCTTGGTGGTAGGGCCAGGAAGGCAGAACCACTGCAGGTCTGACCACCCTTGTGAAGGCCACAGAATGCCTCACCCCTCACTGCCCGTCCCACAGCAGCAGCCTGCACCTGCTCCCTCGGCAATATCACCATGTGCTCATGAGAGGGGCCTGGCTCCATCTTGCTGCACCCCCCTCAAAGCAGCTGCAAAGAGCCATAAGATCACTTTTGCCTCCTCTTCCTCCAAGCTAAGCAAAACCACCTCCCTCACCCTCTGCTCGTATGTCTCATGCAACAGCCCCAGCAGCGGCCTCTGCCTGTCTCATTCCAGTGAGTCAAAAGTCTATCTGTACTGTGGAGCCAGTGTCCCCACGAAATCCTACACCCCCTCTCTTGCCTCCTCTATTTCTAGCTCCTCAGAGGCTGGCTATGCCCTTCACAATCTGCGAGGCAGCTGTGGTAAGTAACACAGTTGCTGCCTCTCCCTCTGTTCCACAGCATGTTTGCAAGTCACAGCTGAACACCAGTTAGAGGAGGTAACCATACAGCCAGAGCTCCCACTGGGAAGATTTTCCTTGAGCCAGGAATTAATTAAGGATGTGTGGGGTTGGCCCCAAAGCCAGGCACGGGGCTAAGCCTTACCTCCCCCAGCATCACGGTGGAACATGGCCACGTCGATGTCCGTGGGGCCAGCGTGAGCCAGCAGACTGTGGTCTAGGGCTGAGCCCTGACGCACTGTCACGTTGTCTCTGAAAGACAGGAGGTCCCAGCGGTCACAGCAGCAGGAGCCCCCAGGTCTGCCCTGGCACCCCTGGTGCCCCATGCCACTGCCTACCTGAGGTAAGCCCGCTGGCTGGAGTGGGTGCGGGCAGAGCGCACGCTGCTCACTGATGAGATGGTGGAGGCCCCCAGGGTGATGCGGATGAGCCCGCTCTCCTCAAACAGTGCAGTGTTGTTGTAGGCACTGGGGCCCTGGTGAGGCAGGGAGAGAGTGTGCATGTGTCCTGCTGAAGAGTTGCTAGAGCAGCCCAGTGCATGGCCTTCCCACCCACACCTGCCATCCCCCAGGGAAGTGGGGGTGTCCCCATCAGCCCCTGTCCCACGCTGGCAGCCTGTCCCTAGACCCCTGGGTTGCTCCTGCTCTTGCCCACCTGTGTGCTCCTTGTGGCCTCCTCACTCTGCCCCTTCTTGCCAAGGCAAGCCAGCTTCCAGGCCTCACACACTTCCTCGTTCAGCACACAGAACAGGACCAGCACAGCCAGGCCCTGCAGGGAGAGATGCTGTGAGAGACAGCCTCTTACTGCTGTCTGACCTGCTCACTTGCAGTACCAGCACTAGGACAGTCCAGTGTGTTAGCCCTGGTGGCCACCAGGACTGGGCACCAAACAGGCCCACAGTGCTGATCAGTGCTAAGCTCCCATGGTGGTCATGTGTAAGTCATGGTCTCCTCCTGGCCGTCAGCAGCCAAGGAGCAGCTGGCAGGGTCCCCTGCAAACCCATGGAGGTGGCAGAAGGTCTGTGGGGTGCTCCCATGGATCATATTTGGGGTGTCCAACACCTCCACTGCAGGCTGTTCTCTTGCTCTGCCCTCTGGGAGCATGGAGGCCCCTCCCCTCTGAAAATGGTCCTTGCTTCCCCTAGCATGTCACCTCTGAACAAAGCGCCTTGCAGCCATCTCCTGCTCCATACCACCGCTCAGCATGGGCACAGCAGCAAGGATCAGCAGGAGTCACCCACTGCTGCAGCTGTGACACCAGGAAGGACAAGGAGTCCAGTAGGATGCAGGGGACTCAGCACAGGGTACCCACTCTCCACAGATGGCTCTGGGGACCACTGGGATGCTCTCCTGGGCTGACATGTGCCCTCCCATGGCAGAGGCTGGGCAGTTACCTGGAGGCTGCAGAGGACAGTGTAGAGGTAGTGGAAAGCCAGGACACTGTTGTTGACAGCCAAGAGGCCAAAGAGCCAGGTAGTGCTAATAACTAGGAGCAGAACAAAGGAGCTCCGTAACGTCATGCTGGAGAGAGAGAGACAGACAAGCACACAGACACACACCGAGAGGTTAGCGCATATTGTTAATCTACAGTCTAGTGCTCACAGACAGAGATCCAGAGGGGAAAGTGTGCTCCAGCCCTCCCAGCACTTCCCTGCACAGCAGCTCAGCTGCCCCTGTCTCCTAGGCGTTCCCTTCTGGATCACACATGGCAAACACAGGACCCCAAACAACACAGGTCATTTGGAGCCAGAAAGCTGAGCCAAGCTCCAGGGTTGGCCCAGTAGGGAGCAGGGAAAGGTCTCAGAAGCAGCATGTAGGAGAGGTAGAATCAAGCGGGAGAGTACACATGGACAGAGTGTTGAATCCAAGCAGACACAAGGGGTGGCTGTGAGGGTAGGTGGTGAAGTGAGACAGGCTGATGGAACAGCACAGAGATGGGGACATGGGAACAAGAGGAAAGGACAAAGTTTAGGAAGGGTTAATGTGTCTGGCAGGTGTGGAGAAGAGAGTGGCTGCAGGGCTGCACTCTGAGATGGTGCAAGAGGGAAGATGGTCACTGAAAATGCTAAGAAAACATGAGCCAGTGGAGTTCTGCTGGGAGTTTGGCCACTAATACTCACAGAACTGATTTCTTCTTGGTCTCCTTTTGGCCTGGGGAACAGGACATCTTGGCCACAAGCAGGAACATGACCCCATTCATCTGAAAGTGTTGGCACTGATTAGAAGCTGTGCCAAGGGCTGGATCTGACCTGATATCCCCAGCACAGAGCATGGGCAGACTCCAGGTCCACCAGGCCCATGTGAACATTCCCTCCTTTCCCCTTCATGCCCAAGCCATGGTCCCTCAGGTTTGGCTGGAGCGAAGAGGGACAGAGAGAGCGCCTCTAACTGAAGAAGGAGAGTAAGAGAACAGGGGAGGCAGTGGGCAGCCAAGGAAGGGACAGGTGCCCATGGTGTGGAGAAGGGAGGCAGGAGAGGGATATGGGTGAAACAGGACAGGATTTTACCACAATGACGACAGTAATGGGGCCTGCAAAACTCCAGACCAGCTTATCATGAATAGAAATCCAGCAGAAGTCAGGGTTCCCATAGCCCTCAGGATCCAGGCCAACAGCCAGCCCTGTGGGAGGAAGGGAGAGGTCAGGAGAAGACCCAGCAGCCTTGGACTTGCCCATGCCATGTCAATCCCATCCCGGCACTGAAGGCCATGAAGCGGCTCTCTCCCAGCTCCTCGCTCTATGCACAAGCTACCCTACCACAGGGGAAAGAGCCAGGACTGCAAGCCTCAGCACCGGGACCTTTATTTCCTTTACTCCAGGCATCTGTGACACAGCCCAGCCCAGCAGGCATTCACTTCCAGCAATGGGTCACCACCCAAGCATGCAGGCTTGGGAAACCAGGGGATCAGGAGGCTGCTGAGAATGGGCACTTTTGGCATGGCTGTAGGACAAGCAGCTCTTACCAGTGATGATGGCGGGCACGCCCCAGCCGATGGCATAGTAGAAACGCATGGCCCCAAAGTTCACATTTCGGGCTTCGGTCTGCATGCGGTAGATGTGGAGGCCCTGGATGAAGAGCCAGGCGAAGGTGGAGAGGAAGAAGCAGTGGAGGAGGATAGCAATCACAGTGCAAAGAAACTGGGGAGACAAAAGCCACTCAGAGATGGTCCCACTGTGCCAATGCTAACTGCATCATCCACACCCTGACCTCACTCCCATGTCACGCTTGTTCAAGCCCACAGACCTGGTTCTCAGTGCGGTTGATGCCCAGGAGAAATAGCAGCTCAGAGAAGAAGAGGGTGACTGTTATGTTAGAGTGGATGCCACGTGTGTTGGATTTGAGGCCTTTGAGGCAGGTCAGGAAGGAGAAGGTCAGCAGGAGAGCCACCAAGGAGAGAGACACCAAGGTATAGGTGACAATTGCCAATGTCTCCAGGTCACCTTCCAGTTGCTGCAGCAGCAGAGAACCAAAGGCAAATGGCAGTGTTAGGGGGAGACACAGGAAGCCTGCTGAACGCCCAAACTTTTGCTTGTGTCCCACAGGGAATTTTCTGCCTGCGCCTGCTTATTCTGGGATCCAGTGGCTGACAGCCCCCACCACCACCCGCAGCCCTGCAGGCTGAGGTTACCTCTCGGTGTGAGCTGTCCATCAGAACCCCAAAGGTGCCAAACTGGGAGCACTGGCAGTGGACGTGTGTGGTGTTTCGGTACACGAGCTCACAGTCCCTGGCTGTCCAGAAGCCAGAGGGGTTGGTCCTGCAGCCACCAAAAAGCAGAGTGCACTTAGGGGAGAAGACAGATGAGTGTGGTGTGTGGGGAAGGAACTACAGAGAAGAAGCATGACTGGAAAGGTACAATCACACTGCTACATCTGAAGTACTGGAGACAAAGCCCTGCAGGAACCCTGCTCTGCCTACTCAGCAGGAATGAACCTCCTGGGAGAGGGTGGAAACCCCCATGTCCCACCACTGCCCAGGCACACAGACTGTCATGGCTAGGGAGAGTTTGGGAGCAAGGGGGTGCCTGGGGAAAGCAGCTCTAAGAGTGTCCCAGTCATGCTTGACTCACGGGTTGGAGTGGTTCCACTGGACACAGAGAGGTTTGCTCCTGTTGGCAGTCTCCAGCAGGTGAAATTCCAGCACGAGAGGCATGTCCAGGGGCCCTCGCAGGAAGGTGTGATTGCTGAACACAGACACCGTCACAATGGGGGAGTTCATCACGGGGTTTTTGGGGAGCCTGCAAGAAACAGCGGAGCTCTGCTATCACTGTGCCCGGCAGCTGATCTCTGCCATTCCCAGATGCCCTGCGCTGATCTCTCAGAAGGAACGGCTCTGTCCAGCCCACAGCGAGGGGTTGGGAAACACAGGGCAGAACAATGCCAAGGTAGGGAACAGGCAGAACACCACAGGACCATCCACCTTGGAACCAAGCCTGAGGCATTGCAGACAGACTCAGCAGCTGCCAGAGGGTGCAAAGCAGAGGCCATCCAGCCTCTCTCCACTCGTGCCTGTGGAGGCCAAAGGGGAGGACATACCTGACACTGCGGCGATCCACCTGGTAGCGTGCAGGCAGCAGCCCCCCCAGGGTGCGGTACATGATGAGGATGATCACAGTGAGAGCAGGTTCGGGCTCTGTCAGCGCCTGACTCGGGAAGGAGTTCTCCACTGTGTAGTTCCCTTCACCCCTAGAGAGCGTGGGCACCTCTGTGGGGGCAGCTGAGGCACACGACAGGGTGGTGAGAACACACATACATATACTGCTCTGAAGGCAGCTTGTGAGGACATTGGGATCCTTTGGGAAGTGACAAAGTCAGAAGCTCTAAGCTCTCAGGGCCACCTCTGACATAGCCAGGTTACAGCAGGGGTACATGCAGACAAGATCACCTTTAAAGATCCCTTCCAACCCAAACCATTCTATCATCCTACATCTTCCCTGCCAGCCATGCTTACCCACACTGTTCCCTGCCTGATGCTCACATGCTCACCTTCAGCTTTTGGGGGGCTCAGCACCGACAGTGGCAGCACAATGTGGGTATGGGGGTCCCAGGCAGGCTGGCCCCGGAAGAGGCTGCTGTGGTAGCGAGGGTAGCGCCGGCGGATGTGGGAGTGGTTCTCCATGCGATCGATGCTCAGCACTGCAGAGGAGCAAGGGAGTTGTCATAGTTAGAGGGGCTGGGACCAGTTGTATGCGGACTCTGTTTCAGGGTGTTTCTTTGTACCATTGCATTTCTCTTGTTTTGTATTTCTGACTTGAGTCCCTCGCTGTTTTGCTTTTCAGACCATTACAGGAGTGAAAACCAGCTCTAGAATGGCGACTTGGTGAACAACCATGCTCCAAGGCACCCCAGGTTTAAAGTCACGGGCAAAGGGACCATATGAGCCTGAGGCTGGGTTCTAGATATATCCCCATAGTTGGGCATGACATGAGATCCCAGTATCTACAGATGCTCCTTCCCAGCACAGACCCTCGTTCTGCCATAGGACAGACTGCTTCTGCCACTAAGGCCAGCAGCTTTTTCACTAAAGACTGTGAGGTAACTGGGAGCAGTTACCCCTGGCTCTGCTGGTTCTCTGTGGTGAGTCAGCTACTCCAGGCAGGGATGGGACCAGGATGTCTCTCACAAACGCCTCCCTGTGTTTGAGAGCCACCAGGGATTTTATTAGCATCCTTATTGTGGTGCAGTGAGATGAGGACAAGGGGCATGGTGTGACAGAGGAGTGGATCTGCACCACCCCAGCCAGGGCCCACCACCAGCAGATCCTACTCACTGATGTTGGGGGTGACGACGCCAACAGGGTTGAGGTAGGTGAGTTTCATGTTGCTGGCCAGCGTGCCCGAGTAGTCCTGCAGCTGCTCCATGAGGCTGGCGCTGCCGTGCTCACTGTATGGCAGCATGGCCCAATGCTCCTGGTTCTCAGGTGCCAGCACAGAGCTGCCTGCACGCAGCAGGTTCTGCACAGGCAAGACATGGGGGCAGTGGGTGAGGGAAGCAGAGCCTTTGGGCCCCATCCTGACCAACCCCAGGCTGCAGCACAGTGCTCTCTGCCCAGCTTGCTGCACAGGGGCTTGTGGAAGAGGGGCACCTTCTACTGCAATGGGCCCCTGCCCTCAGTGCTTATCAGACAGGATCCTGCAGAGACATCTTCTCTGCACCCCTGCCATGAGGGAACTGCAGACAGAAATAAAACTTCCCTTTGCCTTCCCAGGCTGAGCAAACCCAGCTCTCTGCCCCTCCTCACCCACTCTGTGCTGCAGCCCTGACAACACAGGTGACCTCCATGGGTCTTGCTCCCGTGGGCCAACATCTGTGTGGCACTGAGGAAGGAGCCCAATGCTCCTAACATGGTCTCACAACATCCTCGATCCCAACAGAGCCCCAGGCTCAGGGTGGCTGATAAAGAGAAGCAGCATCAGAAGCCACCCTGATCTGTCAAAGGACTCACTTCATTGAAGTGGGCGTCCTGCGTGGCTGTCAGGCCAAAGCCCCGCTGTCGGCTCTCAAAGGCCATCAGGCGGGACAGCAGGCGGAAAGTGATGTGCACGTCATTGCCAAAGTAGTGGTCCATGTGGTCTGTCACAGCCCGGAGCTGGTGGGCAAGCTTCTTGGCTTCAATAGTGTTGAGCTCAGTCTCATTCCTCTCCAAGCCCTCCAGCTGCCAGCAGGAGGAAAGTTGGGGATTAAACAATTAAGCAGGTTCCTCACTGGGAAACTGAGATGCTGAAGGCCCCACTAGATCCAGAGGTTATTTCTGAAACCATGGCATAAGGCAGGGACACTCACAGTAGTGTTCACTATAACTGGGAGCATCTCTGTCACAAAACCAGCCTCCAGCAACACATCAAGGGTTGCACTGGCACAGCTAACCCAGTACTATTGAGGAGATGAAAGGACAAGGCAAGCATCTAGTGAAACTTCCCTGGAAACTCTCCTGGCTTCAGCTACAGTTCAGCTTTGCTGGGATGCAAGTGTTGAATAAACTGGTCTGGATACTTCAAAGGAATTTATCACTGGAGGGTCTGGGGGCTACAGATGTCCCATGGGGCAGACATCCTGCCAGCTTCAAACAGTTCAGCCCTGCTCAGGTTACCTGGTTGACTCTTAAATACTGGGACAGGACACGGGTTGTTTCTGATAGGGACACTCAAAAGATTGGACTAAACTAAAGTGAACTTCAGCTCAGGTCAGTGCTCCCACAGAGTGAGCTTGGGGGCAGGAGATGAGAAAAGGAAGGTGCTGAGCACGGTGGCAAGACTCTCTCGACTTTAGGTGCCCACAAAGAATTGAGCTCTTTGAAACCTGTCTGTGAGCCTTGTTTGTACAGCTCCTGCCTGTTGGGGCTGCAGAGCTGAGGGGATTACCAGCGTGGAGAGCTCCTTGAAGGCAGGCGAAGTGCAGTTGAAGAGATCTGGCTCCAGCCAGCCCTTCTCCTCATCACAGTGTCTGACAGCTGCACCTAAAACCATGAGGAAAGGCATGTCTGAAATTCAGCACAGGATACATGGCTTCCCAGTTGCATCCCCCAACAGGGACCCTCTGCACCAACTAATCCCAGAGATCAGCACTGGTAAGTGATGGGGAGGGTCTGTAACACTCAGGGCTGTTCTCCTGCTTTGCATCAGTGCAACCCATTCCACCCTTCGTCTGCATCATCTCAGCAAGCTGCTGCCATCCCCTCCCTCAGGAGCTGGGCTCCTATGTGTGCTCCTAGGCTGCATCACACTAAGTGCCATCACACAGAACCACAAAGAGGAATGAGTGACTTGACAGCACTCAGGCTGGAAAAGCCCCTCGGTTCCTGGTGGGGACCTGTCTGTGTCCTCAGGGAACATCTGACTCCAAATGGCTGAAGCACATGAAGCTCTAGGCATCCCCCAGCTGACAGCCTGCAATAACTGCTGCCACGCCTATGACAGGCAACAATGCCCTGTCTCTCTCTACAGGGTAAAGTCACCCCAGGAGGACAACACTCTGCAGAGGGGCTGAGAAGCCCACTCTAGTTGAGCCTCTGCAGTCAAGTGGGATGGAGCAGTGGGATGGAGGACTTGTCCATCATCACTGTGGGTTCAGTCTAGTTCCCATCACAAGATGCCAGACCCTGTCTGGGGCCCAAACACCACTGCACAGCAACGGAGACACCAGCAATGAATAGGATCAGGTGTTAACTACCACCAAAATCTCTCCTAAAGCCGACATAGAGAGCAGGGTCCTGGGCTGGGAGTGTTGCCACACATGCTTTGAGCAGGAGGAACCCCAGCAACCCCAGTGAACCTGGCAGGACTGTGGAACAGGCCCTCC
The DNA here is from genome assembly GCA_027560015.1 of Chloroceryle amazona. Lineage (NCBI taxonomy): Eukaryota > Metazoa > Chordata > Aves > Coraciiformes > Cerylidae > Chloroceryle > Chloroceryle amazona. Next base: position 17,382 of record JANHFX010029135.1, on the reverse strand, counting down.
TGGGGACAGCACCAGGGTATAGGAGCTCACCCAGTTGCCCATGGCTAGGAGAGGGCAGCAGCATGGCCAGGGCAGGGAGAGGGAACCTGGAGCAGACTCCAGTTGCTGCTCAGAAAAGCCCCAGTGACTAGCGTGCCCCCTCCCATCATCTCCAGCTCCTAGCTGTCCTCCCCAGCCACCTATCCACCAGCTGCAAAAGCACAGGGACCAGTGCCATTGCAACTGGGAGCAGGGAGAACAAAGAAACTTCCACATTGCTGACCTTCCCCCAGTAGAGTGAGACTGGCTCAGTGGCAGATCTGGGCAGGATCTGGCCCCCAGGTCCCTCTGCATCCCCCTGCCAAATGGGCAGAGGGGACAGGGCCCTGTACTGTGTGTGCCCATCAGTTCTGGCCCCCCATTCAAATGGCTCCCCACTTCCTCCACCCCATAGCCGTTCCTCCAGACTCGTTGGCCTCGCTAGCCAGTGCTCATGCCCAGCTCCTTCCCCTGCCAGTCGAAGCAAGCAAGTGCCAGCCTGGGAGAGCCCACAGCCACCCCAGCTGCGGAGCAGGGTACGGACCCGCCCATAGCCAGCGCTGCAGGCAGCGGGTGGCAGGGGCTGCATGCAGCTGCAGCTGGGTTTGTGCTGGTTAGTGTGTTGGGAGTGTGGAAGAACATTTAGGAGCAGTGAGGCCAGGCAAAGCATTGGGAAGACACTCAGCAGCTCCAGAAGCAGTGGGGAAAGCACAAGGGTGTGCAGGGTATCAGGCAGGGAGCAGGGAGGGAAAGCCATGTGGCACAGCCCTTATAGCACAGGGGGAGGATATGGGAACAACCTTACCTGCACCCCTCAAGCCTGAGCACGGAGGGCGAGAGAACCAGGGAGAGAAGCGACAACAGTTAGGAGATGAACCTGACTCCTCCTGGGGCGAACGGCTGGAGAAGGACAGGGTTTCTATTGTCCCCTGGGGCTTGCGCTGTCCTACAGTCCCAGACATCCTGCTCGTGCCTTTGCCATCACTGAGGACAGCTTCCTCCGGTTTGGGACACTGACTCCTACCCGGGACAATGGCCTAATGGCACACTGTGCCCCATTCCCCTTGCAGTGCACATTGTGGATGGGGCTGGCAGAGCCGTATCAAGGCGCTGCAGGCACCGAGCTGCTGTGCCAGGCCTGACTGCAGCCTTGCGCCCACTGAAACCAAAAACCAGCAGAGAGAATGTGGCAACAGCACAGCCCCGGGGCTGGGTGATGAGCCTAGACCCCCACAGCCTGCTCCCAGCCCCAGCCTTGTGGCCAACCCCCGCTACTCTCCCCGAGGCTGCAGCATTTTTTTCTCTGATGTACTTCTCCCAGCCCTCAAGCCCAGCTAAATGGAACTCCCTCAGAATGAGAATGGAGTGCTACTGCTGAGACTGCTACTGCCCTCAGCAGGATAGACAGGCTACTCCCTCCCCATTGCATCCCCCCACTCACCCAAAGAGCCTTTGGGACACAACACTGTAGCGGAGAGGCCAAACTTGGTCTGGGGCCACCACACACCCGCCTTCAGGCTTTTGGGGCAGCCATCATAGAGCACTGTGGAAACAGGTACCCCAAGGGGCCGGTCACAGGGGGAGACCACTGACACCAAGCCCTGTGGCACCAGCTCCCCACCCTGCCCACACTCACCCTCGCAGCCACTGGGCGTCACTTCGGCGAAAGGGCTGTCACAGCTATTGCACTGGCGCCCGATGACCCCAGGCCGACAGTGGCACTGGCCCGTCTCCCTGTCACAGGAGCGCGAGGTGGAGCCCACAGGGTAGCAGTCACAAGGCAGGCAGGTGTCACTGCCTTTGGGGCGGTAGTGGAAGTCCTGAGGGAAGATGGGGACAGCTGTCAGACAGCCCATTGAGACAGCACCCGAGACCAGTGCGTGGGGAACCACTGGAGCCAAGGCAGAGAAGGGCCAGGCTCTCCTGATTTGCAAGCACCCCCAATGCCTGCATTGTCACTGTGCTGAGGCAGGGGGGTCACACAGAACAGCTAAGCAGAGATCCAACCCAGAATTGTACACACAAAGTAGGGCTTGGTCAGCTGCTAGGCTTTTGGAGGGGACAAGGAACAGCATCAAGGACAAGGAAGGCTCCAGGCAAGCCATGGGCCATGTCCGCATGGGCACGGCTTCCCCTCACCTTGCAGTGGCACTGCCCATTGGTTTTATTGCAGTCAGGGTCAAATCCCTTGTTCACATCACAGTTACAGGGCCCACAGGTGGGGCTCCCCCACCAGCCCTTCGGACACTGCTGGTCCATCCTAGGGAGAGAAACACCGCCACTGTTACAACAATGAAAGCCTCCCACCAGGCGTTCTCCACCCAGCCTCCCAGCAGCTCCAGGGAGCTGCTTGGCACTGAGAGGTCATGCAGCCAGGAAGCAGGACAGAGACAGGCAGAGGCCATGGCCCTGCCCTGTGACCCCCATCTTACCTGTGCTCACAGTACTGCCCAAAAAAGTTCCTTCCACACTCGCACAAATAGCCCAGGGGTGAGCCCGGCTTGCGGCGACACACTGACTTGTTCTTGCAGGGGTTGAGGTGGCACACATCCACGCAGTCCCCTCCATAGTACCCTGAGGTGCAGACAGAGAGCACTGTGTAAAGCAAGCACCTTCCCCCTGAGAGGTGCTGGAACACCAAGGAGTGGATTCAGGGGGCTCACAAGGGATTCTGCTCTCTAGAAAAATTAATGAGTGTCTGACAGCGATGCAACTTTCCCAAGGGTTGGACAGGAGAGCTGTCATAGTCCAGGAGGGAGCCGCAGGGAGAGAGGAGAAGACAGACAGGCATGGAGAGCAAAGGGGCGGCAGGGTGCTGCAGGTCCTACCTGGCTGGCAGACACAGGAGTAGCTCTGCCACTCGTCCTTGCAGACACTGTTGACTGGGCAGGGGCTGGAGTTGCAGGGGCTTGGCACGCTGCAGCCAGCCTCCACCCGCAGGGCATGGCTCGGCTTGGGCAGTACAGTCCCAGTGATGCTGTCACCCAATCTCACACCCTGCAATGCAAGCGACAAATTCATGGTGGAGCTGGGATAGATGCAGGAGGCTCCAGTCCTCCTGCCCTCCACAAAAATCCTGGGGCAGCCACCCCCCATCACCCCTGCTGCGTTGATTTATGGCTGCCCTGTGGCACGTCAGAGACTTGAATGCTCAGAGGGAGAGTATCACCAGCAGGATGGATGCTGGCAACAGCTGCCAGGCCTAGGCCTGTTCTTTCACCCCTTCATGTAATAGGCCCACTGGAAAGGGAAGGCTTAGAGGAATGGACTCACCTGTATGCAGCCCCTCAGCCCATTCTGCACCTCGCCAGAGTCCAGGACTCCCCCCACATGCAGGTGTTTCACCTTCAAGCCATGCAGTTCATTTCCAACAACCACTGTATCCTGGAGAAGGAAAGGAGCAACATGGAGCAGCTGGCATCAGCCCTGCCCCAGCTCTCTGAGGGTGCAGAAGCCCACCCTGGCCTGTGCATGCCAAGCATCCTCACAGTTCCTGTCCTGGTGCTGGTGTCTCAAGCAGCACCTACCTGGTAGAGCCCAAAGTCCAGGGTGAGGGTGATGACATAGCGCGAGTCTCGTCCGCTGCGGACGTCCCGCAGCTCCAGCTGGAGGTCGTGCCATCTCCCATCACTGAGCTGCAGCTGGTCCAGGAGGAGGCTGGTGCTGCGCCCGGACCCCCTGCTCACCATGAAGGAGAGCAGGCCCCCAGCCAGCTGCAAAGAGGGAACCAGAAACAGCAGCAGTGAGCGCAGGCCTCACCAACTCTGCCTCCAGCCCACCCTCCCTCTGAGCATGGGGAGGGAAACCCAGCCCTGCACCTCAACACCTCTCCCTGCAACCACCCTCTGCTTGGGCTGGAATCAATGTGAAAGGCAGGACCCCCCTGCTCTCCTGGGGCAGATGGCAGTGGAGGCTGAGGCCGTGGCCCTACCTGGCAGAGCAGGGTGGTGTACTGTCCGGCATAGGCCTGCAGAAGCACCCCATTTGGTTGGCGTGTCCGAAATGCCAGCCCCAGGTACCATGGCACTGAGATCTTCACATCTGACTTGAAGTCCCAGGTCAGGACACTGTTGCCCTGGAAATAGTGGGCATGGTGCATGGCTGGAAAGGAAAGCAGAGGTGAGGAGAAGGGATGGGAACTACACAGGAAGCACTAGATGCAGGGACAACAGAGCTAGTTTATCTCACGTGGACCCCTTACTCTGTTTGCTTGCACAGCAACCCCAGCAGAATCTCACACGTACCCACCCTGCCCACACCCAGCAGTGCCCGCTCACTCACAGTGGCGGCAGTCTTTACCCCCGAAGCCAACAGGACAGAGGCAGGAGTAGGTCCCCCAGCTGACAGAGCAGGTGCCACCATTCTTGCAGGGGCTGGAGTCACAGAAGGTGTGCTTGGCTTGGCAGCCTGGAGGCATCAAAGTTACCCACATCAGCCTCAGCCTGCTCAGCACCTCCCCCAAAGCCACAAAGAGAGGTACCCTCCCCACCCTCCCTCCCCCTGGCTGCCAGAGGGGCAAGCCCAGCCACTCAGCCTCCCCAAGCAGGCCCTGCCTGCTCAGGGATAATGGACAAGACTCAAGGTTGTTGCTGCTCCTTAGGCCAGCAGAAAGACACTGCAGAGCTGGACTGCCAGCCTGGCATCTCAAAGCCAGACCAGCTCTGCAGGCTCTGCACTTAGGATCAGGGGACGTTCCCAGAACATTATCTGGGGTGGGGAGTGTCTCATTTACAGGGATCTGGAGGCCCCAGTCTCCTACGGGAAGCTGCTCAGCTCCAGCTGTGCTGCCTTGACACAATCACAGCCCAGCAGTGCTGCTGTGTGAGCAGGAGAGGCAATTCTCAGGGCAGAGGCTGGCAGGAGCTGAGACCCTAGTACCTGCAGCAGTTCCATTGTTGGCGATGTAGGAGGCCAGGTCGATGCGTTTGCTGTCTATGTACAGGTCTCTCATGCATCCCACAAAGTCCCGGTGAGCAACAGGGAAGTTTTCTGGCAGGTTGGGGACCCCTCCAAGTAGCAAGGGACCTGTGAGGTCCAGGGACCTATAAGGACAGAAGCCCAGGGCTTTAAGAGCCACAGTAACCTCAGGATGGCCAGGCGGCTCCTCAGCACCAGTGGTAGGAAGCAGACCCCTCAGGGATAGGCACACACAGCCAAGGTCCCGAACTTGAAGGGCTGACTCTGCAGAGGACCTACATGCCCTGCCCCTCTCCCCACCAGTGCCCAGCAGTCCCCAAGGAACTCACTTCTTCGAGCTGGTCTGCACACCCTCTGCAGCACAGGAGTAGTTCCCGATCTCACTGCCAAACTGCAGGGCCACTGAAGCATCGCATTCATCCACCGTCAGGATGGCCACCTTGTCCTTGGAGGGGCCCTGCACCACCCCCAGGGTGTTCACCTTGGGCTGAGATTGAATGCAGGGCATTAGCAGTGCACATGCCTGCAGACCCAGGCACCCAAGGACTTGCACAACAGCAAGGAAAGGGCTTGAGCATGGCCTGGGCACCACTGCACTGCTGGAGATCTGAGTGAAGCAGGAGGGCCATCTCCAGCGAAGCCCAGTGGGCAGTGCCAGAGCTGGACATGGGCAAGGACACCATGTGGAGCGCATTTCTGCTGCCTCTGAGTATGGTCCTGAGGGTCCCCCTTCCCCTGTACCCAGCTCCCCACTCCACAGCTCCCATCTTCAAGGGCTGAAAACCACCTCTACCTTCTCTGCACAGCCTCCCACACAGGGCAGAGCCAGAGAATGGGGGAGCTAGAGACGCTCGCTTGTGCCTTATGGGGAGAGACACTTGTGCCTTGCATGGGGGCCACCAGAGCACACATACCTTGTTGTAGTAGTGGAGCTGCAGCGTGTGCCACTGCCCGTCACTCACCCCCCCTGGCAGATAGGGGCTCACCACCGTGCTGGACTCTCCTGCAGAGACAGGAATGATGGCAAGCAGAGGGAAGCCATGCCAGCCTCTGCCTGCTGCAGCCTTGCAGCAGGAGCAGGGCCAGGGGAATCCTAGCCCTGAGATCAGAAGCTAGCTCCCCAGAATGGTTCCTTTGTCCAGGAGTGCCCTGGCACCATGCATCTGGCCCCTTGCCTTGCCCTGAGGAGACCAGCACAACCAGAGCAGTAGCAGGATGGCTACCAGGAGCCGCATACAGGGGTGAGGGGAGGAGCACTGGACTCAGGATGTGAGGGAAGCTCCAGCTGCCAACATGAAGGTCCAGTGCTGCCAGCAGCTGGTCCTGAAACACCTTGGGGCAGGAAGGATGGGTGCAGGATGGGCACAGCAATGGCACAAGGCAGCAGGGATGAGACCAACAGGATAGCAAATGCCCTCCCAGGAGGATCCTCCTCTCCAGAGTGGCTCACAGCAAGGCAGGGGGTGAAGCTCATGTTGACATAATGGGGCAGAATGTCAGCAAAGACCCCAAAAAGGGTTTGTCCTGGTTTGCACTCAGAGTCCCCTGCTGCACTGGCACTCCTAAGCCTAGGGAGGGTCCCGAGACACACACTCATCCCCAAGAGGTGTTGATGCCCACCAACACCTCTCTCAAACCCTGTCTCCCACAGCAGGGGCTCCAGCCAGGGCAGCTCTCCCCACTCAGCACAGCCCTTCTTACAGCTCCCACAACACAAAGCTCATGACAGGCAGGGCTGAGCCTACCTGTGGAGTATTTCAGCTGGACCTGCCCCTGGATGATCTCCACCGCCAGGAAGTCATGCCTCTCGTTCAGACGCCCATTGTAGAGCAGGAGACCACTGGGCTCCACAGTGCTGAACCTGGGGCAAGGAAGGAAGCAGGAGGGCGTGTGCAAGGAGCACGCGGAGATCCCCTCTCCCTGTGACATGCACCAGCATCCCAGCACAGGGACAGGGTGAGACCTGGGCCTGACCCTGGATTCAAGCTGAGCTGGAAAGGGCTTGAATCAGCAGATGCTTTGGGAGCACAGAGGCTAGGCACAGAGGCAGAGAGCTTGGGGCAGGAACAGACAGAGGCCCTGAAGGAAGGAATGAGCTGATACCAGGGGAGACATGCCAGTGCAGAGTCAGAGCCCTTTAGCTAGAGGTGGCAGGGTACCTGTACCTTGCTGTGGCAAGGCAAAGCTGCTAACACAGGGCTCTGGAGAGCATCAAGTCCTGGGACAGGCCCAGGGTGCACAAGAGGCACCAGATCACAGCCAGATGAACCCGCAGGTGCTGGTGTCCAGCAGAGGAAGGAGAGGACTCACGAGAGGGTGAGGGTGAGGTGGAAGCGCTGGCGCAGGCCGCGGAACATGACGAAGGATCGTGGTGGGAAGGAGCGTGTGGACACCTCACAGAAGGGCAACTCGAAGCCACCCGCTGGGCACTGGCAACGGAAGCCCCCCTCGGCGCTGTTGGTGCAGGTGCCACCGTTGCGGCACACGCCGGGCACGCAGCGTCCCGAGCGGCTGTCTACTTCACAGTTTTCACCTGGGGGGCAAGATGAAAAGCTTGGGACACATCCCAGCTCCAGGGCACGCATGCAGTAGCGCCACCCACCCACTCCTTGCCCCAGGAGCCTCAGCCCAGGTTTAGGGCAGAACGGCCAGGGGACAGGAGTTTATGGGGTGGTGGCTAGGGGCAGGAAAGGATGTGACAGCCCAGGTGTCACCTTGGTGTTCCCCACCGTAGCCAGCAAGCTACCACTGCCAGCCCTGTGGCCCCAGCCACTGCACTGGACTGGATGCCAGCTCCAGCTGGAGGGTCAAGTTTGGACACAGAATGGCCTGGGAATGGGACAGGAAGAGACTGGTCACAGCTGGGCTGCACAGCCCTAAGGATGGAGAGGCAAGGACAAGCCAGGGAAGTCCTGGCGATGCCAGCATGGGGCCTGGGGCCCAGCACCACTGAGCTCCTCTGACAATAGCTGTGAAAGTCTCATCCACAGCACCAGGAGCCTCCTATCCCTGTGTGCAGGTTCTGAGGTAGGAGCAAAAGCCAAGCTGAAACCAGTCAGATGAGGGACACCAAACACCCTTGCCCCTTGCTGTCATCAGGGCTGCCGAGAGACAACTCTGCAGTGTGGGGCAGGGTCTCTAGGAAGCCCCTTTCCCATGCACACCAGGAACTGCACAGCTGCTGTCCTATGTTGCTCCCATTACTTGCTCCATGGCATGCAAGGAGGATGAGGAGACAGCATGAAGTGACAGGGAAATGAGCTCATTAACCCTTCTGCTAATGGCTGTTCACACTTCAAATGCTGTGGGTTAATTACCACTGACTCTGCTTATCTCACCAGAAGCCACCAACAGGAAAGTGGCTCCAAGGCAGCCATCAGCTGCCATGCTCCCTCCCAGCAAGGCGTGCAAAGCAGGAGCTCCCTCTCCAGTAGCAACTGACCACCTTCCCTCACCCCCAGGTTGCCAGTGGCCAGGCATGAGTCTCCACAGCCTGTTGGAGACTTGTGGTAACACCACACTGTCCAGCCCAGGAATTTACCCCAGGACCAGATATGCCTGGATTGGATCCTGTCTGGTGGAGCCACTAGGCCCAGCCTCCCCTTCTGTTCTGGGTGGACAGCAGCTCACCCACCTAATATGGTGCCAGTGTGGGCTCCACGCCTCTGCCAGACCAGCTAAAGACTGGCACAGGCTGAAAACAGCACCTCTGATAGGCCCAGAGCCCATCACCCCACTGGCATGGGACAGGGCTGAAAAGCCAGGCCCAGGCTGGCATGGTCCAACTTGGCCCTCCTGTTCTGTGAAATAGGTCATGAGGTAGTGGTCAAGGTCCCCAAGAGCTCTCCACACCACTTCCCTGCAAGATAGATTTCTATGGCAACCTCAGTCCTGCAGATCCAGTGCCATGGAAACAAAGAGTCGGGAGCACAGCCAGACCTCTGTAGGCAAAGATGGGCTCCGCCACCAGCCGCCTTGCTGGGAAGAGCACCCTGACATGGTGACAGCAATGCCTAGGGACACGCTCACCCGTCCCCCTCATCGGGCCCAGCCCCAGGCACTCACCACTGAAGTGCTGGCGGCAAACACATGTGTATCCCCCCTCCTTGCGGGTGCAGATCCCACCGTTCAGGCAGGGGTTGGAGTAGCACAGGTTTATCTCCGTTTCACAGTAGTCCCCAGTGAAGCCCTGTGGGCAGCGGCACCGCAGGCCAGTGATAGGGTGAATGGGCCGAAAGAGGGTGGAGGGGGAGGCGATGAAGGGGGCTGAGCTGTCGAACTTGAGGACGGAGATGCACTTCATGTAATTCTGGCAGGGCTCCCGCAGACAGACATTGTCATCAAAGGGCAGCACCTCCAGCATGGAGGCGCCTGTCAGCACCATGCGCTTCATGTACAGCTGCTCCTGCAGCTCTTCTGAGCTGAAGTAGCGCCCACCCCATGGCGCCAGGGCTGAGAAACTGACATTGAGCACTGTGCCACCCACATCCGTGTCATTCTGGATGTTGAAGATGAAGATGTCCTCCTTGGGTGTCGCAAGCACGGTGGCCACCCCTTCCAGGAAGGTGGACAGCAACGGGGAGAGGAAACGCTCCTGCCACATGTTCTCCAGCCGCACCGTTATGCTGTTGGCCAACATGTCCTCTGTGATGATGATCACCCTCAGGACGCACTGGGCTGTCACGCTGTGGATCCCATCTGTGGGAGGGAACAGGAACATGCTGCAGGTCTTTTCCTGCTGCTTGGAGGATCTCCTCCCTCCAACTCTGGGGCTGAGCGCTGTACCCCAGTGCAGCCCCCAGAAGGCTGAGTCTTTGGCTAAGGAAGCTTGGAGCCACAGCCCTGGGGCTAGCAGGGTGCCAGCTGGGCTGGAGGGCAGCTGTTGGTGGGGTTGCACCTTCTCCCTCCCCTCGGGCTCTGCACTGAGGTAACTCTGAGGTTACCTCCCCGTCCTGGATCTTGGCAGCAAACTGAGCTCTAGGGAATGATGCTTGTGAGAATTGGGCAGAAGGAAGTCACAGCAGGAGACTGGGCAAACACAACACAGGAGCTGATGCCAGGGCCCGGAGTGTTTGCTTCCCCACTGTGCCCTGTCTGCCTCCCCCATGATAACTTTCCCTGTGCTCTCCTCCTACCATTTCCTTCCTCTCTCCTCCAGGGTCTCTCAGACCTTTGTGCTGGGCTCCCTGCTTTCTCCCTTTTCATCATCTGCTCCACATGCCTTCCTCCCTTGGATTATCTCTGGTTTGTTTAATTCTCTTTAATCTTTATTTTCCTTGGAAGCAAAATCCCTCTCCTCAGGAACCTCCACCACACAAGCGACCTCCAAGCGTGAGCACAGGAGCATGCCCACACGCTCCCTGTGGGGAGGGGTGTAAGTGCCAGTCCCTCAGCCCCAACCCATGTCCCAGCTCCCAGCCGCATGTGCAAAGCTGCCTTCACTGTTCCTCTCTTCTGCTGGCTCTGCATTGCAAAGCCTTTTGATTTCCCTCAGCACCGTTTGAGGTTTGCAGTGCAGGAGGATTTAAAGATTGAAACATCTCCCCCCGCCCCGCCTTCTACTCTTCAGAAGGTGAAAGCTTTCTGGCAACCCTGCAAAGTCCAGCGCAAGCAGCAGCCTGTGCACTGGGGCTGGTGCTCTGGAGATAAGGCTCCCACTGAGCTGGGGTGCATGGGCTGGGGTGCCAGTACAGTCACCCAGGAGCTAATCTCCTGGAGGAAGGGGGTCTTGCTTCTCTCTGAAATTGAGATGCTCCCACCCCATATGGAAGCAAGGTGAGAAATCACCCCTGTGTGCGACACTGTGCTGACTCTGAACGGAGAGCACCAGGAGTAGCAGTTACCAAAGAGCTCCATCCAGCACCTGGCTGGATATGCCAGAGGATTTAGACCTGCCTGGGCTCACTGAAAGGAAGTGGCATTGTTACCTGTGTGCCCCAAGGCACCTTTTCTCTTTGAGAGGCTCACAGGCTTTCAAGATCACCCAGCCTTGGGGAGGCAGAAGCAGGGGAAAGCGACAAGCCTGGCTCAGCTAGACATGACATAAGATGCTCCCCATATCACCTCTCTAAGGAACCACCTGGATGCCACCACCACTTTGGCACCAGCTCCTTTCTCAGCGGGCAGCTGTGCCATGTGACCACTCCCTCTCCTCTCCTTTTGTCCTCACAGTTTGCCTCTCTGACCAAGGCAAGTCTAAGCCCAGTTCAGGCCCAGCTGCCTCCCACTCTCCTCTCCCCAGCTCATGGCTCACCTGGAAGCAGCCACAAGGCCCAGGGACAGTTTTCACTCTCCCCAAGGGCTGGTCAGCACCCAGGAATAGGCAGGCAGACATCTGCCTGATTTATGGCTGCTATTAGGCCTTGGCTGATGTGATGCTGAGTCCTGGGGCGGGCAGGAGGCCAGCAATGCCTCCCAAGAGCAAGCAGGCTGTGGCTGCAGGGTGCTCTATGCATTTGGCGTTACCCAGCCCATGGCAGGAAAGCCCAAGCACCCCTTTCCCAGTTCCTCCCAGCAATGCAGAGCCTGCCCTGGCCTCACAGCCATTCTTGGTGAGCTCCCCCAGAAGCCTCTGTCCCACCCCGAACCCAACGCTGCCTCCCCCTTGGCTCTGTGCAAGGGGAAGCAGATGGTTAAGAGAATGACCTGCTGCAAATGGGCAGGGGAAAAAAAAAAAACAAACAAAAAAACACTACCAAAAGAAAGCCCAAAGCTGGCTGGAGGCACTGACCCCCCTGGGAGGCATTTCAATCACGAATGCTCAGCCTTTCTGATTAAATCGTGTGGCTGGAGAGCTGGTGCCTGGTGAATATTCATGCTACAGAGCAAGAAGCACTGGAAACATGCCTACAGGGAATGGAGCAGGGAGAAGGGACACAAGGGGCTCTAACCCCCATGCTGGGCAGCACTAGGTCATTGTGTTTGCACTTCCAAGACAACAATTACCAGTTTCAAAAACAGTGAAGCTACAGAAGGCAGAGCTCCAGATGGAGAGCAGGATAGGCAGCAGGGAGTGCACTGTCAGCATGGGAATGGAGCTCCAGGCCTGTGCTGGAAACCTCTTGTGGGGAGCAAGACTGACGACTGCTGCCCAACAGTCTCTTGGGTCAGCCAATCTCTCCTGTTACCCTGTGCTGCCAGAGGCTCTCCAGATCTCCAGGGAGCACCCAGACCACCCTGTGGCACGAGAAGTGGACTGCAGCCAATGCTCCCACACCAAGACCCTTGGAGTCACTAGCAGAGCTTCCCCTTCTACAGCAAATATCTTGGCCTTCAGCCTCCCAGGGATCTCCAGGAAATGGGGGAGAAGGCAGCTCAGCTCAAAAAGCCTCCCTGATCCAGAAGGCAATGCACCCCTGTCCTCCGCTCAGAAATAGTCTCCAGTGCATATCTTGGACACGTGGGTCCCCTCACCAGGGCAAGCTCCCAGGCTACGGGCCAAGGGGAATTGTACACAAAGAGCTTGAGTGGAATGGGGGCAACACAGCAGCCACAGCTGAGTATGGCTGAGCCTCTACCCTTGCCACCAGTCTGGCCCTGTGAAACCAGTCTATAATGGTCATTTTACAGTGAATATGATGTCAGTTTTCTACGCTGCTCCAATTTCACACTGTGCTGCTGGCTACAGCCACAGCCCCTCCACCCTGCTGTTCTGCATCTTCAGCAGCCAAGAGCAATTTCTAGCAGCCATAGGTGCCCACGCATCTGCAGGGAGCTGGGGTCAACTCTGAGGCTGTCAGTCACCCTGGAAAGGCACTGGTTTGTAATGGCCCAAGTCTTCCCCACTTCCTACAAGGGGCTGAGCTGAGAACACACATAGCTTGCAGTCAGGCAGAAGGGCCCCTTGCCCTATGATATAGCAGATCGAGCCTCCTTCAAAAGGACCATAAAGGCAGGCAGGCAGGGAAGCTGCTCCCTCCTCAGATGCTGACCCTGGGGACTCTCACCAAGGCGCTACTGTTGCCTTACTGCAGGAGGAGGGTGCTCTGGCAGGGTGCAGGGCAAATAATGCAGCCAGGTCTGAATGTCCTGGCCACTGGCTCTGCAAAACCACCTGACCACCTTCCCCCTGCTCCCAGCAACAGCATGGGGCCGATGGGGCTGCCAGCTGGGCAGGGGGCTTCGAACAATAAAGAGAGAAAAAAACAAAGCAAACCTCCACCTCCATAGCTAACATCAAAGCCAACAAAAGGCCTGTTTTCCAGTGTCCCACTTCCCCCCCCGGTATTCCTCTTGCCCTTCCACCTTCTCTCCTGCTTCAGGAGTGCGCCTCTCCCAGTCTCCCCTCCTGCTGGAAGATGACGACACTCTAATTGCAAAGGCCCCCTCACCGCCAGTGAGGCAGCTCGATGCAGGACTTCGGGACATAATTGTCTCCTGCCTTTGTGCAGGGTTAAGCGTGCAAGGAGGCAGGGCTTGCATAAATACACTCGGGCAGAAGCTGGAAAGGTCAAATCCACCCCCCATCTCCAGCCGTGGGCGTGTGTGCGCCTGCACCCCCTCTCAGCCAGCCCTGTGGTTACAATTAACCCCCAAAGAGCCCCAGTCCACCATAGGCTGCTGCTGGCCATGTAGGATTGCCTCGAACAGGTTTCCTCTAAAAGCCCTGACTCCATCTTTTGAAAGAAACCCTCCCCTCGCTGAATAAGCTGGATAGAGAGAGGTAAAAAGGGAGGGCAGCTGGTAGCTGAGGTTCAGGGGAACATGATTTAGTGAACGGCTCCCCAGGTACGCTTGGTAATTGGACGCCTGGCCCTTCCAAAGAGGGCTCTTGCCCTCCCTCCCTCCCCTAGAGCTGCTCCTCAGTTCAGCAGTGGACGGATGCCTCCATTTCAGATCACACATCAGCGAGCAAAGAAAGGCTGACAGTGAAGGCAAAGCTCAGGCAGTGGGTAGCTCCAGGTCCAAACCCCACTCGCTCACAGACCAGCCCCTATGTCCATCTTTGTCCTGCCGTCATCTGGGCTGGAGGGGACCACAACACTCCCCAAAGCCACCCCAGCAGCTACCACTAGCACCTGCATTTGGATGCTCTGGCAGCACACACAATGACAGCGTTTTAAACACCGCGCTCTGAGGTTTGTCTCGGCCATCCCCTGCAAAACTAATTTGGCTGCAGAAAGGTGGTACCAGGCTTTAGAAGCTGCACCACAAAGCGCAGGTGTCGGCAGGTGCCATGGCTGGAATCCTGACTGAACCGATCACTACTGGCAGATGGGTATTTTTAAGCAGGCTCCCTCCACAGTGAGATCAACCCCCTCCCTCCTAAGCACAGCTGGGAAGCACCCAGTCCTGGCAGGGAGAAGAGCCACCCTGGCTTGGGAGTGGAGTGGTGTGACAGCCCCTGGGCCAGCAGCATGGCCAGCCTGGGATCTGGCTGCCTGCCCAGCCAGCACCTTGTGGCACCCATCACAGCCTTGCTAGTGATGGCACCTCCAAAGGTGCCTGGCCAGCAGAGACAAGCGATCCTCACAGCTGAGTAACGATGCTTTGTTCTTGCAGCCCACCTCCAGCCCCAGCCCCCCTTACTGTGTGCTCCCTGCAGTGTACCCCCCACTGCCACCCTTCCCAGCCCATCCAGTGTTACTCCCTGACTGGAAGGGACTCCAATTCCAAGTCCTGTTGCCAGTCCCCCACCTGCCCCCCACAGATGCTAAATGAGCTCCTTGAGGCGGACCATGCAAAGCCCCCTGAAGGTACTGAACTGAAGGTTTAATGATTTTCACACCCTACCTGAGACGGTCACCAGCATGGAGGCCACGAGCGGACGGTTGTTGTCCAGCTTACGGCTCAGCCTCAACTCCCCGCTCGACTGATTTACAATCAACAAGTGCAGTTCATTTCCCCGCTCAAAGGTGTAGAAGAGGCGGTCAGACACATCTGGGTCATAAGCTGGGACCTTCCCTATGACCCCCGAGGGGAAGGTGTTGGATTTATTGGACACGTAGTTATTGAACAAGATCTGGAAGTTCTTGAGAACAGGGCTGTTATCATTCTGGTCAATGAGCTTGATGTGGACCATGGCTCTGCTGACCAGAGGGGCAGAGGTGGCCTGCACTACAATCACATACTCGGGTTTTGTCTCATAATCCAGGTCTATCAGGGCTGTGAGCTCCCCAGAAAAGATGTCCATCTGGAATATCTCGGGGATGTTGCCTTCCACAATTTGGTACATGATCTGGGCATTGGGTCCCTCATCTGGGTCAACAGCTGTGATTTGGGCCACAACAGAGCCTACAATGCTGTTCTCCTTTACCAAGACCTCAAACTCTTCAGCTGGAAAGACAGGAGCATTGTCATTCACATCCTGAATGGTAACCTGGATATGGACAGGAGTTCGCTGAGGAGGGATGCCCCTGTCCACAGCATACGCAGTCAGCTCGTAGACGGGAACGTTCTCACGGTCCAGCCTGCGGACAGTGCGAATTATCCCCGAGGTAGGCTCGATGGTGAAGTCTCCATCTCCATCCTCCCCATTCTGGAAGGTGTACTGCACTCGCCCATTGGTATGAGCATCCCGGTCAGTGGCAGAGATCTGGAGCACACTGGTGAAGGGAGGTGCATCCTCAGAGATCATGCCCTGGTAATGAGGGCTGATGAATTGGGGAGCATTGTCATTAACATCATTCACCATGATTTCAACATAGGTGGTATCCGCTTTCTGGGGGATCCCGTTGTCCTTGGCAGTGATAGCCAATGTATACGTGACCTGGTCCTCGTAGTCCAGTTCTGCCTGAAGGGTGATGGCCCCAGTGTCTGGATCAATGCGAAACTGAGGAACATTGTCTTCTAGGTAGTATGTGATGCGGGCATTTTCCCCCACATCATCATCTGTGGCACTGATCACCACCACGGTGCTGCCCACAGGCCGGTCCTCATTGATGCTCACAGAGTAGTGGGCACTCTGGAAGACAGGCCGGTGTGTGTTGGCATCAGTGATGTTGATGTGAACGTGGCAGTTGTCACGCAGCGTTCGATCAGAGGCAGTCACCGTGAGCACATAGCGCCTCTCCTGCTTGTAGTCCAGTGGCAGAGACAGAGTGATGAGCCCTGTCCCACCTTGTGTGCTGATGGAGAAGCGGTTCCGTGTGTTGCCTCCCGTGATCTGGTAGGTGATGGCACTGTTCACGTCCCGGTCAATTGCCGTGACACTGAGAACGCTGGTGCCTACGGCTGCATCCTCATTCAGGCGGATGAAATACTCCTTCTGGGTGAACTCAGGGCGGTTGTCGTTGACGTCCATCACAGTAATGGTGACACTGGCAGAGGCAGATAAAGATGGAGAACCATGGTCCCGAGCCTCTACCCCAAAAAAATAGTGCTCGACTGACTCCCGGTCTAAGGGCCCACTGACAGTGATCCACCCTGTGGCACTGTTCACCACAAAGGGTGTGTCAGCTGAGACCCCTGTCAGTTTGTACTCCAGGCGTGAGTTCTCGCCGTAGTCCGCGTCCACAGCCTGGATGTGGATGACAGAGTGGCCAAGGGGAGCATTTTCCAGGACAGAAATTTGGAAAGGGGTGCTGACAAAAATGGGGGCATGGTCATTGATGTCCACCACCTGGATGCTGACCATGCCAGTGTTGTTTGAGAGGGGAGGGCGCCCTGCATCCTGAGCCCGGATCCTCAGGGCATACTCTCGTTCCACCTCAAAATCCAGAGGGGCCACCACTTGTATCTCCCCAGTGATGCTGTCAATGGAGAACTGGCCTCGGCTGTTCCCGCTGATGATGTTGTAATGGACTAACGCGTTGTTATCCTTGTCTAGGTCCGTGGCAGTGATGCGCAGGATCTCAGTGTGGGGCCGTATATCCTCCCGCACCTGGACAATGTAGCGCTTCTCACTGAACTGAGGGGTGTTGTCATTTTCGTCAAGGACCGTGATATAGACCTTGACAGTGGCGGAGCGGGGCCCCGGCTCCCTTCCCTGGTCACTGGCCTCCACCACCAAGGAGTACCTCTCCATCTTCTCCCTGTCCACCGGCCCGCTGGTGGTGATGAGGCCAGAGCGTGGGTCGATCTCAAAGATGGCATGGGCGGCGCGCTCGTTGACAAAGCGATAGCGGATGTTGGCGTTGGGCAGGGAGTCGACATCGGTGGCCCGCAGCTGCAGGATGGGATATCCCTCCTCCACATTCTCCCGGATGGTCTCCCGGTACTCGCTCTGCTCGAAGACAGGGTCGTGGTCATTGCGGTCGGCCACGGTGATGGCAACCATGGTGGTGGCGGAGAGCCGGGGCACCCCGTGGTCGGCAGCCGTCACGCGGAAGTAGTGAAGCTCCATGCTCTCGCGGTCCAGGGCCTGTGTGGTGGTGATGAGCCCGGCCCGCGGGTCGATGCTGAAGAGCTCCCGCGAGCGGCTGTTCATCATAAGGGATTTCTTTTCTCGTGCCATATCCGAAGCTTATAAAATGTGCCCAGATCAGGGAGCTCAATCTGTATAGCAGG
>JANHFX010029133.1:71612-90453 GCA_027560015.1 Chloroceryle amazona | reverse complement strand
GTGAAATGCATTGAAGTACAGATACAGCACTCCAGTGCTTAAAGAGGTTCCAGGGGACAGCAGGTAGACTTGGTTCTGGAGCACTCTGGACAAGAGGAGGAGGAAGGTGTTATCAGGCCCTGGCTGTGAAGCAGGGATCACCTCCACTCGGAGCCTATAAAAGGCGTGAGGCTGTTTGGGACCTCTGCCTAGGGCAGGTCAACCAGAGAGCTTTGCAGGAAGATTAAGGGAAAGTAAGGAACAAATAAGGAATAACTCCCCCCAGGCTGCCTCTCCTTTGGCTCACCTCTCTCCCCTTTTCAGTGCTGACTCCCCTCGGCTCTTTCTTCTTCCTTCAGATGTAAATACCACAAAAACTTACACACCCAGTCAAGGCTGCTCACAGGGGGAGCTGGAGCTGAAAAGCCTTTCTCTGCTCACTGCTGCTTGTGTCTCATGTTTTCTGGCACCTAGGATCAGCTGGAATTGTTACATCCAAAGACAGGAGAGGAAGACATTAAATAAAAAAGGTTAAGGAAAAATCCCTGCTGCTGTCTGGGTTTGCCCAAGGACAGCCATCCATGTGTCACCTGCAGACCCTCGGATAGTCCATCGTGTGCACCCGCATGACCAGCCACCTCTGTCCCCTGTGTAAGGGTCCCACCCCAGGGTGACACGCTGGGTCCTTCTGTCACCCCTACAGCTTCTGTGCTCCCAGGCACAGCCTGTGGGTAGGTGCTCATGGTGACAAATGGCAGAGCAGGCAGTTGATGACATGGGTCGCAGTGAGCAAAGGCCACCGACCACCAGCTGTCCCAGCTCTGTCCATGTTTTGCCTTGGTCCTTGCCCTTTAGCAGGAGCTTCACAGCTAAACTAGTCAGGCTTGCTGAGAGCAATTCCCAGCAGGTACTCGGGGGTGAGACAGAGGAGCCTTTCACAAAACCAGGGAAAATTATTTTTTTTCTGCATGGCACTCCTAGGCATGAAGCACCTGCCAGCCCAGATCTGGCCATCCCATGTCCCAGGACTGGACTGTGCAGGAAGGTGAGCAGGGCAGCACCCTGCCTGCGATAAGGGGAACCTGCTTCCTAACACAGGGACCCCCAGGTGAGATAAGATGGGGAGACAGCTGCATGCAGGGGGCACACAGTCCACACCCACTGGATACCCAGTCTCACTGGCAAAGGGTGGCCACAGGATAAGCACACAGCTCAGAGAGCAGAGCTCAGGGTCTTAGGAAGGATTAGCAAGAGATGGGAAGATCGGGGATGAGAGCAAGAGCACGCTGAGGGGGTGGCAGGAGCTGGGTCTCATCAGGTAGCACGTCACTAGCCAGGGCTTGGCACGTCACCACCTGGCCCTGGCATCCGCTATCTGGAGCTCCCACTATCTACTTGTTATTTCTTTCCTTTAAAAGGCATCCAAGCTCCTGCTGTTATCCAGCAGGGCAGATAGCACTGTCACGCCTGCAATAAATAGGTTGACAGACATCCCGCTTGCCCTTGCAAGCAGGAATAGATGTCCCCATTGCCCCTGCATCCCCCTCCCAACGGGCTGTAGCTGCCAGCCTGCCCAGGACCAGTGACCAGCCCAGTAGACTGCACGTGAATGCCAAGGATGCAGATACTTGGTGTGGAGCATGTGAACCTCCACTGAGCAGGCGTGACGCCTCCATGAGGTATGATGCAGGTACCTGAAAAGCAGTTCTCTAGCCAAAAGAAGGCAGCAAACTAGCTCAAGAGACATGAGCACAGCTCTTCAGCCCTCAGTGGAGCTGGGCACTGTGGAGGCCATGTGGAGAGCTGTCAGGTGCAGGGGCAGCGGGCACCAGTGGCTCTCCCCAGGCTTTTCCAGGGGAAGGAAAGGGTGTCCCTGGGGCTGTGCTCAGAGCTGTGCTTCAGTGGCAAAGTTCAGCTCCTGGCTGCGCAAGACACCGTGGGACAGTTTGTCATTAAGCTCTCCCCATTTTCTGGCACGTCCCAGACACCCTGGGGCCAGAAGTCTAGCTGGCCACGGTGCAACACAGTTTCGGAGCTGGCTCAGTGGCAGAAGGAGTGTGAACAGAAGCTGCCCAGTCTGTATCATCTGTGCACACCACCTCCAGGATGCTGCACTCGCTGAGCTCCTGGGGTAGGGGCAGGGCTGGACACACATATCCCAGCACCTCGTGGGTGCTGGGATGTTGCCCAGGCAGCATCTTTTCCTTCAGCAGCACAACGGGAAAGACCCACCCATCAAGATGCATTTGCCAACTGTCCCCACCAGATGCTGCAAGAATCTTCCTGGGGTGCTGGGGAATGAGCGTGCAAACATGCCTGGCATGGCTCCATGTCTGCATGCTCCCCTCTCGCGTGTCCTGTGTGGGGGCAGCCAAGGCGCAGGCAGCAGGGAACAGATTCGCTCCCACTCAGATGGAAAAATCTCTGAACTTGGCTGAAACCCTCCGGCAAGGACCTGTAAATCTGCTCACTGTAATGCTGCCAGCATCCTGCGGAGCACTGCATCCAGGTGGAGAGTCCCTGTGCACTCAAGGGGAGGAAGCAGTCTGCTGAAAGGTGTTGAATTTATGTTCCTCTCACTTGATCCAGGAATTTGGTGGTTTCACAAAGCTCAGGGCAGGAATCAAGTGTGCTTCAGCCCTGACCCTGCCTGACTTTCTTTCAGGCTGAAGAGGAGATGGGGGCAAGCCCCCAGCCCCAGAACCCATCTGAGTTTACCATGTGCCTTTTCTTGCAACAGCTTTCCCCCTCCTGAGAGCCTGCATGGATGAAACGTAATCATCAGATGCAGAGTCTTCCAAAGTTGGCCAGGCAGGACAAAACCCCTTCTGTTCAGCCCCTGGGAAAGGAAGGCAGCAGAACACGGGGACAGAGGACACACCAGCGTCCTCCCTTGTGGAGAGCAGCAGAGACCACACATGCTCAAGACATGTTTGCATCCTGAAGGTGGGGATCACAGCAGATCCCATCACTGTTGGCTCCTGCAGGCCCTCCTAGAAAAGCATTGACTAAAAGGCACATTTTCAGTAAAAGAGACAAATGCTCACTGTCACAAGAGAGGGCTGTCCCACCAGGGCTTGCCCTTCTGCAGCAATCTCTCCTTACTGCTGCCAATACTTATTTTAGGTTAAAGGTGGTTTTAAGCCTGTGCTCTCTTGATGGATCAAGAAAACCAGAAGTAATGCAGGGCTCAGTTTCTGTAACTGTATCAAAACCCTTCCTCTTCCTCCTCCTAGTCAAAATCTGCTAGGAATTTTTATTCTTCATCCCCAGATATGCCCCAGGCTTGCACAGCTCCCGTGCCACTACTCTGCAGACCAGCACAGCTGTGCCCATGCTGTTGTTTGAGCAGATTAACTGCTTCCTCCTCATCCATGGCCCTATCTCCTGCCTCGGTGGTAGAAAGCAGCTCCACCATGACACAAACTCACCATCTGAAAGAGCCTCTCCAGCTTCCCAAGGAGGTCTGGCTTGTGTAACGCTTGCACCAAGAGCCAGAGCCCACAGCAGAGCTGGCACAGGCTCCAAATTTCCATTTCAAAGGAAATTTCAGAGTGTATTTTGCTTTACAAATCTCCAGTAGTGTCCCAGTTACAGCCCACCTCCCACAGCAGGGATGCCAGGTTCAGAATTGTTAGCTTTGGTCATGCTTTGCTTTTTTTCCAACTATTTCCAGAGTGCTGCTACAGACTGCGTGCTGCTTTCATGGTACAGCATCAAAAGCAGAGATCACAGAGAGCTGCTACTGACAAGCTGGTAAAATGCAAAACAAAAAAATCCCAAATTCCAAAGTTAACTAAAAAAAACCCAACCCTGTAACAAACATTTTGTCATAAAGTATTGTAGGAATGCTCAGATGGTTGTTTTGTTTTTAAAAGACCTTCCTGACCAGCTCCCTGCTGCTTTCAAGCCTGTAAAATTTACGCATGGTAGTGAGTCTGGAGGCCAGCGCGCTCCATCCACGTGAGCACGAAGCACAGCCTTCTCCAAGAGCTCAGAGCCCAGCTTGAGACACGGCCGCTCCTGCCTCTGCAAGGCAGAACAGCGAGTGAAGGACAGGGATGCCAGGGACGCAGAGATAAGGGAAAATATCCAAATGCTTGTGGCAAAACCTACTGTGGACTGGAGGCAGGTGTGCTAGAAGTGACCTACTCAGGGCAGCCAAGAACTTCCAAACGCCAGGCTCTGCGCTGTGGAGAGAATGCATCCAAATGCAGTGTCTCTCACCACTGCTCCCATTGGAATTTGTCCCCTACAATCTCAAGGGCTCTTTAGGAAGTGAAAGCAGGGAGTGGAAGGGACACTTAAAATGAGACAGTTACACATACCTTTTATATTTTTTGAAGGTTCTACAGCAGGAGGAGGAATAATCCTGCAGCAACACCACATCATGCTGGCAGCAACAACACATCACCCCAGCCAGCTTAAGAGAGTGACAGCTCAGGCTTAAGACAGGTTGGTGGTGGGACCTACCATTCACTCTGCACTTCCTGAGCCAACATTTTTCTTTGGTTGCTAAAGGTATATTCCAACCCCTCCTCCCAAACTGGTACAAACATAAGACAGTGAAACAAATGGGAGCGAAGTCTGCTACTGCACGCTGAAAAATGGCGCCCACGTTAAAGGACATGCAAGGGATCCTTCGAAGTCAGGGCAGCACAGGATATTCCCTCTACTTGCCTGGACTCATTCCCAGAGTAATCTCTGGAACTGGTCCAAGAAAGCTTTTAAATTGCTGGAAACTGCAGGGCTGGCACCCCCACGTGGCGACTCCCAGCCCAAACAGCTTCTGAAGTTTCATCAACAGCTCCACCAAAAGGTAACCAAAGGGCATCGTCCCCAGCACGCGGGGATTTCAGAGCTCCCCCAGCACTGAGGCAGAGGGCAGCCCTCTGCCACAGCCGAGGCATCCGCTCCAAACCCCTCTGCAGAGGGGCCGAATCCCATTCGGACACAAACTTTCTCAAAGTGATCGCTTCAGATTTCATTATGCAACAGGAAGGAATCCCTAGGAGACTTTTCCCTCACTTAGAAAAAACAAGCTTACAAAACCTTCCTGCAGCTGGCAATATTTCTTATGTACATAGGGTGAACCCTACAGATCGATGGGGCAATGTAAAACCGCCGGTTTTACATTGCCCTGCAAACATAAGCAGACAGCCTGGAGGCTCCTGGGCACTAAGCTTGGTGCCCTTCCTATGTAGCGTATCCTTCCGGAATGGCTGTCCCCTCCCACTTTTGAGCGATGGATAGGGAAATGTGACCAGAAGTATAGGGTACACTTACAACACCTGCAAAGGTGCACAGCTGCTCACAGCCACTCGAGCATCAAATGAGGCCAAACATCGAGCCTGCTTTGCTTATCGTAGTAAGGAGAGCAGGTAGAAGTGAGGACATACTTCAGCGTCAGTGGGCCGGACTGCTAACCCCCAGGGATTTCACTCTGCTGCATGCCAGAGTCAGGCCCTGGATCAGCAAGGTGCACAAGTCCCCACGGACAAAAGGCTCACTCAGAGCTCGGGTGCTGCATCTGCTGCAGCGCTTAAAAGGAGGAGGGAGGGAGTCACCGTCCAAAGTGCTAGAAATGTTTAAACTGCGTCGAGGGGGATCAGGTGTGAAGGGCTCTCGCCCTGCACAGCGTAGCGGCACCGGCCGCAGAGGAGCGCGCCACGGTTACACCGAACATGCCCCTGGGGTGCGGAGGACGGAGCACGGAGCCGTGCGTCAGCCAGACCCCAGAGTGAAAGGCCCGGCAGAAGAGACATTCTCTATTTCAGAAGAGACAAAAAGCAATGTTTCACAAAAGCTCACTTTCCAGGTTTATTAAGTAAAGTTAACTGAATTGTTTTCATTTTGTAGGGATTCCTTTCTGTCTAACCCGTCAGGTTAGCAGAGTTGCACAGAATCACGGTTGGACTGTGATAACCCAAATACAACTTTGGCTCATCTCACCGCTGACACATATGGAATGACTTGGGGGTTATTACATGCTGTGTCTGCTGGAGGCAGGTACATGTACAGATCAGCACAAGTTGCAAATGATAGCTTACATCCTTTCAAAACAGAGCAGGGCATTCAGCAAATGCACTGCAATGAGAAGACATATGAAAAAGAAATTATACAGACTTGCAAATACATAAGAAGTTCAAGAGATGCAAGAAACCTCAAACACAAGAAATGTCAAGAGGGGAAAAAAACCACTTAATTTCAGACACAACGTGTTCAAATGAAAACCCAGTTGAAATTTAAATTCCCTTCAAAATGGGAAACATACAGTAATGTAATTAAAGAGAAACCAGGTCTCATCCTGGTAGAAATGTGTCCAAAAACACTGATGCACAAACAGGTTCAGAGTTCTAAGCAAAATGTCCCTGGGCATTGGTGTACTTGACTCTTGGAGCCAGAGCAAAGCAATTCATTACACTTGCTGGACTGCTGGGCCTACTGCTGGGTCTCGGTGGTACAACAGCACGTAGGATTCCAGATGTCAGAGAGAAGGCAGCACAAAAACTGCTGGTTACTGGGAGAAATGCCATGGGCTAGATCTCTAGAGTAAGGACACCTAAATTCTGCTAGCCTGGCCTCCACTGCACACAACGTTAGTGTAATGTTCTGCAAGGTTCTTCAGTTCTTAGCTCACTCCTTTCTCAGCCTGAGTTGTTTCTGCCTTGTGCATGAGCACAACCGGCCATGCAAAATGATCCAAAAAACATAAGGGACAGGACCAAAGAAAACTGGCTGAACCTGGGGCTGGCTTTCAGCTCCTATTTCCAAATATCAGTTAAAGGCTGGAAATTTATCTACAAAAGAAATAATATAAATGAAATAAAAAATGGCACCGTCCACAAAATTAAAAAAAAAAAAAAAAGAAAGAAAAAGAAAAATCTTACAACACAGCCTCATAAAAATGGCTTTGCAACGAGAGCTCAGTCACAAAATGAAGGGTTCTAGCTCTTCGTACATCAGAAGAGGAAACAAAGCTAAAAAGTACTAGTCCACATTCTCTTAATAAGTTAAACTTACTTTCCCTCCCCCATCTACAAAAGGGGTAGAAGCAAAGGGGAAAAGAGGCTACCAAAAAGGAAAAAAAAAGAAAAAAAAAAAGGAAAAAGAAGAAAAAAAAAAACCAAACCACAACAGAAAAAGGAGAGAGAAGGAGAGAGCGCGCGAGAGAGAGCAATCTGTGGTCAGAGGCTCAGAGCAGGGCTGAGTTCCTTTTAAGGATTTAAAAGATGCAAAACTGTTCCTCAGAAGTTCCCTCTCTTCAACAGTTAGTTCAACGCTGTAGCCACAGAAACTCAAGTATATATTGGAGGAGAGATTCTTTCAGGCAGATCCACTGTCGGCCGGAGAGCTGCTCAGCGTGTGTTAATCCTCAATGATTATGGGTTCATCATTCATGGGCTGGCGTAGCTGCACTGCCTGGATGGGCCGGAGGATAATAGGCTTGTAAGGGCGTCTGGCGGCTCGCTTGGCTTCGGAGGAGGAAAGCAGCTTGCGGATTTTCCTGCAGACAGTAAGGAGAAGGGAACTGATTACAGAGACTGGATGCTAAGGTGTTGTAGGTGTCCTGATCTCTGCAAGCCAAACCAGGCCTGCACACGCAGAGGCTGCTGGCTAATGGGATGGGCTGATGCTATTTCAGCAGTGTCTTCCCAGGGGAACTTTTGTTTTCTGATTTATAAACCCACCAATGCAAAGGAAATTGCATTCTCTGTTCCAGAATCCTCCCCCTGCACAGCAGACGGCATTCTGGTCTAGCCTTGGGGGACCAGGGTCTACTGCTGTAAACATACCATGTGAAATAGTTACAACAGCCAGTTCCCATACCGCTGATTTATTTTGATGCATGCAGACATATCGGTTGGACAGGCTGCAGGCAGCTTTGTGGGAAATCACAAGCCAAGTTACAACCAAACCTCTTCTGGCTATGCTGGTCACTTCCCCGCCTGTTAATCCACCTCTCCCAGTGCTCTCTGCCATTCCCCAGCCCGAGCAGGTGCACACAGCTGCCACTTCAAAAGAGACCCGTCCCAGTACAAGCCAGCAACTTTTGGTCTCCATGGAGCCACGCCTCAAGGCTGAGTTGCCGTGGGGGAGCTCCATGATGGCTGCTAACCAGTGAACCAATACTGGGGCCTTTCCCCCACACTGGGAACGTAACAGGGTGTGTGTCATCCCCCCCTTACTTCTCCCACAGTGCCTCTGCCTGAGCCATAAATCGGTAATATTCATCTTACATTTGTTAAGAATTTCCCTGTATGCTACAGGACTAACAACAGGTCTTATCAGACACAGGAACCAGTTTTCCATATGGAGAGCAACTAAAAGAGAGGGAATGGAGAGAGGAGATACTGACACTTTAAAATAAGAATAATAAGGTAGAAAGAGACAGCATAAGAAAATTACTTGCTTCTTTTTGTGAATACCAGGCTAAGAGCTAAAGAAAATATCAAAAAACAAAACAAAACAAAAACGGAACCAAAGAAACCAGCAACAGTGAAAAAAAATTACTATGCAATTAAAACAGGGAATTAATTTCTAGAGGATGTTGTGGTGGTCAAAGGCATACAGAGATTAGAAAATTATAAATATTCACACCAGTACCCACTGTGCACAGGCTCCAGTTCAGGTACTGGGGCACAAGGCAGGTCTGATGCTCCAACCTTAAGGACTTTTGACTTGCCCCAAGAGGCACGATAGTCCACTAGAGGAAGAACAGCCACATGGCTTAACAATCCACAACTCAGCCTCTCCCAAAGGTAACTTACATTTTTGGTTAGTCAACACTTCTGCGGCCAAGAAACCCTTTTTTGGGGTGTGGGGTTTTTTTAACGGAAGAGATACAGTCTCACTGAGCTGATGTCTATCACTGTGCTATTATTTCTGTGCTTGAGAGGTGCCAGTTGCTGAAAAAACTGGTCAAAACACTTCCCTAAAACTTACCCGTACCACCACCAGCACTGGCAAATCCACAAATTCACCTTATGGTTTTGAATCGGCTCTGGTCAGATTTGGTCAACCTCTTCACTTGTTTTTTTTTGCTGCTCACTGAGCAGAACAAGCCTGCTCTGCAGCTCTTGCACACACACAGACGTGTCATTTGTTTGTGCAGTGTCTCCATTTCTCCAACGCTTTCTGAAGTTTAAAGGCCACAGAGTAGCAAGAAGAGAGAACAAGGTGGAAAAGTGGTGGTGGTGAGAGAGGAAAAAAAGAAAAACACACCACCAAAAAAATCTCAATGTGATGATTTTTCCAAGACTTGTTTAGCTGAAGTTGATCTACTTTTAGGCAGTAACCGTGTGTACTCAATTAGACACAGTGCTGTCAGAAACACGTCTTGTAGCAGTTCTAGATTCTGATCAGGCCACTTGCTGCCTCCGCTTGCATAAATTATAAATGCCAAGTTCCTTATTGTGAGCTGTGAATTCAAAAACTTACTCAATTGACCAACTCTTCAAACAGCTCCCTCAGAGCTATCCACTTTTCTAGCACTGTTCTCAACAGTGCCACACAAAAAGAGGAGGAAAGGGGGGTGTAAAACTTTAGGAAAACCTATTTTCTGTGACTGAAAACACAAGCTGACCCTCAGCTGGAGGATGATATGCAGATATTGCTGCTAGATTGATTGCTATGGAGCCAAAACAAAGCTCAAATTGTTTCAGAGCTCACAAACAAGTCTTACATTCTTGACATTGGAATGCAGCAGATGGTTCAGGGAAAAATTAGAGGTGAAATGCCGACAGAAAACCCGTGCCACTTATAATGCTACACCGCTCAGGCTTCCCTGCTTTTCAACAGCCTGCCAAACATCTCCCTTCAGCACAAATCCATCAGCTAAGCAGGAAGGCTGTCAGACAAAGAAACAAGTTCTTTTCTTTTTTTTTCTTTTTTTTTTTTTTAATGGAAGAGATAAAGTCTTACTGTCTATCACTGCACAATGATATTTGCACTAGAGATGTGCTGGCTGCCGTGGGACTGATCTTTTCTCCCTCAGTCACTGGTTCTGTATAAGCAGACAATTCTGTGTCTTTACAGTAAATTGTTCTCATGACCAGTGTCACGCCTGATGAATACTCTCATTGTTCTGTACAGAGCAAAGGGCAGGACCTTGTAGTACAGTACTGAGACATTACTACCACGGACCTGCAGTATTTCTTGGTTTGGACAATAAAGATGTCAAGAAGTGTTCTGCAGACACAGGATTATGACATAAGCCTTGAGCGCCTGAGGACCGAATTAAGAGACTGTATACCCTGCATCCACAGTGGCTCATGAATTTGCCAGAGCTGCAGGTCTGTAACAGGATCCCAGTGCCTCTTTATCAGAACAAGATGACAACAGGAATAAGGAAACAGCTTCTCCTGAAAAATTAAATACTTCTCTCACTTTAGTTACAATTATATACAGGATCCCACTGCTCACGTTCACAGCATCTTGCAGGAATGGAAAAGGAGAAGGGAAATACAAGGTAAAGATACGAGCTGGTGTGAATTGCACAGTTGCATTAAAGGTGTCCATAGCAACAAGTCTGACAAGGAAATGTTTCTTCTAACAGTGGGGTTTCCTGCACTGAAATCTGATGATCCAATAGATCAGTGGTTAGCAACTTCAACATAACCGCTCTCAGCTTGTCTAAGAAGCCCATCTTTGATTCTAGGCCCACAGTATAGTCACTTGACACTCAAAATGCTTTGCAGGCTAAGGAGGAGATTGAGGATGTAATGACTCTGACTATGCACTTCAAACTGAACAAATGAATACTCAGGAGCACCAAATTTAGTAGTATCAGAAGAGACGAAGTACTCAAAGGTCCTGACCTCCCTTGTCACTTGCAAGGGCTCAGACACACAGGAATTCCCATGTCCATCTCTGCTAGGTACTGGAGGGAAAGGCAAGTGCTTCTCTGCTTGCTGGCTGGGGCACTGATATGGGAAGTGTTGATAACTCCAGGCTTCAGACACAGACAAAAGCCAGAAAGCACCTCTGCTTGCAAAGGGCTGAAAAGTTGCGCTGCGGCTTTGCTGTCACTTTCTTCAAGGTTACCCAGGAGAGAGGCAACCTTCATTCTTGGAAAGAAGCCACACAAGCGTATGTCTCCACCTTTGTCACCACACCCAGAAGCAGTCCTCCCTTCCTAGGAATTACACAGTACTGGAAACATCCCAAAAGCTCTGCTTTTGGGCACTGCAGGACTAAATCTCACCACTACTGGTGGCAAATATAAACCACCAAAGAAATGATGCAACTCAGCCCTTGGAAGCCTTCTGTGTCACTTGCAGGTTTCAGTACTCAGACACGAGCTGACATTCTGAGAGGTAATACAGGAGACTTCAGCATGCAAGAGGGCATGCAGAGCTCTGTGTATAGGAGGCTCTGTTCCTCGGCATCGCCCGTGTGCCAGAAAGCCCCTATCCTGTTACTGAGACATTGCAATGGGACTTCCAAAGGCATTTATGGATCTGAACCAGGTGAGCTTTCCACCTCAGTCTTCCTCCCCTTACTGTCCATCTCTTACAGGAACTGCTCTGGAAGAGGAGGAATATGATTTCTCTGGAATGCAAGTGCGTTATTAGGCACATCAGACATGATTAGGCATATCACAGCCTTCATCCACCTCAGCATCAGCAGTGGTCTCTGCATTCACTTCACAGTAATGGATCTGCTGAAGAGATCCCTGCCTAACCACAATATCAGCTGCAGTACCCTCAAGAAACACAAATGAAAAGACCTCCTTTTAAACCCTCTGAAAGACCAAGTTTCCTACCTGGTTTCTTCAGTGGCCATGTAAAAAACATCATCTGGTGCATCAATCCAGTTCATCCTCCTCCTTTTCACTGGAGGCATGGATCCACCACGAATTAATCGGACTTTTGTTGGGTATGATTTCCCATTGAGCAGCAAGTTTCGGCTTGGTCCCTAACATGATACATAAAAAAGAACAATTAGGGACTGCAACAAACCTGCAGTAGCATGCGATAAGCACTCAAAGGAAAAGAGAATTAAAGTTTTCATGTCAGTTACTGAGAGTTTATGGTATTTCCCCTCTTGCCCGTGACTGAACACAGAATTCACATAAAAGCAATCGTCCACAAGCAGTAGAAGTTAGGCACCTTCAATATACACTAGGACAGCAATACTCCAGCGACAGGACAAATAATAAATGTAAAGCATTACCAATAATCTGTTTTTTGTATCTGAAAGATGATATCAAGTTCAAAAGATTGAGCATGAGACTTAGATTTCAGCTACTACCATATATCTAGAGCAACTCTCTTGATTTCAGGGGAAGAAATCTATCTACACAGCAAATTAAATATATAAGTCAGAATTTACAGTTATTCTGGGGTCCCAAACTTACCCATATCCTTTTTGTTCTAGGGAGGTTAATATTAAAGGAGGCTAGTATATGATTAATATGTTGTGGAAAACAAATCAAGTACTACAGAGCTCCGTAGCTTTCATCATAAAATCCTTTTAGCATTTACCACTGCAGATTTCTCATATAAACCACACATGCTTTGCGAATCAGCACAGGTATTTTCCAGACCCACAGCAGTCCCCTTCCACTCAAATGGAAAAACATGAACTATTATTATTAAGAGAGGTGCAGATGAAAGGGAGCAAAGTATTAAGCTTCTCAAAAGCAGCTGTCCTTGATCACTTTAAGTCCAGTTCTGCTGCCCCTCTTCCTGATGATGAGCACATTGAGAAATCCCACTGAAATCAGTTAACACTGGACAGTCAGGAAATATACAAAATAAGGGCCCAGAAAAACTGATATGCATAAATTAAAGCTGGTCAGAAAACGCCCCAGTAGAAATTTAATCCTGATATTTCACAGGCCATTATCCGAGGTTAGACCATCTCCCCAAATGCACCAAAGCTTCCCCTTCTGCCCACAAAATGGGAAACTGAGCATGAAAATGGGGAATGTCTGACCTGGGAGATCCACCTCAAAAGGAAAAGTGGGGACAGGAGGTATTCAAGTCCTTAAGTATCAGGTTATGGTAAAAGCACAACCAAATTTTAACAGCCTTAGAAAGGGAAGACTTCAGTTTGTCAACCAAAGGAAGAAGAAAAAACAAATCCAAAACCAAAACCCTGTGTCTTATCTCATTTTTATCTGATGAGCAAACAAAAAATGATAGGTGACACTTTTTTTTTGACCAGCCTTAATCAACTGCGCTAGCAAGATCTAGCCATCTAGATTTACTTCCTGGAGAAAATTAGGGCTTTAGAGCTAAACAAACAAAATCCCACCTTTTAAAAACCTAAGCTCTTTAAAGCTGTTGTATACAAGTACAACAACAATTTTATTTCTTAGTTGCCCAGCTCCATGTTATACAAGACAACTACACCACCACAGCAGACCACTGAAATACTTCAAGAACTGCTTTTATATTTGAGACGTAAGGAAAAAGTTTCAAATAAGATGTTTTTCTGTGGGTTTTGTTTGTTTCTTCTTTTTTTTTTTACCACCTCCACATTTCTCCAAGAAAAATCCTTTCACTGGTGTTGCAAAGGATATTTTCTCCACACATGCCACATACAAAGGGGAACAACTCTGGAGAAAGTTCTTGGAAATACCTAGAAGGGGCACCCCTTTGTTTCCAGGTTGCCTTTTCTCTACCTGCACAGAGCAATCTGTTTTGAATGGTATATGTTGAAGTGTTGACCCTTAAATTTCAGTTCAGTAACACCCTTTAGCAAGAAAACAGAAATCAAGGCAGCTCAGGGGTTTCACCCAAGCACATCTAAAAAGCGTCAGGTCATCACGGATTTCTCCCACTGCACTGAGCTGGTTTTTTCAGCAGACACAAACAAGTAGCCAGTCTCTCAGTGACAAGAAACGAAGCTGAATTCATGGAGGAATACAGTTTACCACTTTGGATCAGATGCTCCAGTAACAAACCAAAGGAATGCCTCATTGCTACAAAGAGACTAGCGTGCTCAAGTTATAGCCTACCCCCCTGGTCCTGCACACTATTTGAGTCAATAATGCTTTTGATCACCATTCAGTGACCATCAGTCGTACCTGCTGCTGACTGACCTGTGTCAGAGTGACTCTACTGGCACCAATACATTGTGGCATTTCACTTAATGAGGCAATCTCCACATCATCACCACCAGATTGTCATTTTTTGGGGAAAAAAATTTATACTTGAAGTTGTCTCCCATAAAGCATGTGTAAGGGGGAAAGTGATGCACAGGCTTTGCACTGGCCCCTTTACACCAAGGTGAATTTCATGAGAAAGCATTTTGCCAGAGACTTATCAATCAGACTGGCTATTTGCTTCTGTCCTTTGATAAAACTCAGCTTAATGGATAAAAGGCTAGGGATCATTTTTACTCAAACAAAAAGATCATAAAACACAAGCATTCTCAGCAGACAACTTGCACACCAACTTCCAAAAAAAATATAAATAAATAAAAAAGAAACTTGTTTTCCAAATAAACCCTTCCATCATTTAAACCTTCCTCCTTCAGGGAAACACGCTGCACCTACAAACACATCCCAGAACTTTGCTATAAACAGCCACTCAAGTTTCTGTATGAGCAGAAACAAAATGTTCCATTCAAAACAGAATCTCATTTACATATACACAGATTTGAGGTTATAATTGCAGTTAACCACTTAAAATGTTTCATATGCCCCAAAATATTTTTTTTTTAAAAAAACTTTTCAATTAATTGAGAAGCATGATCAGCTGCAAACAGCAAAGATGGAAGTGAAACACTACAGTTTAATGGGGAGCTCTATCTAGCTTGGGTTAATAATTCTTCTTTTCCCTGTTTTGGTTAAATGAACATTCTCTTACCATTTGTCTGGTTTGTCCGTGGTTAGGCAGACCTAACAAACAGGAAAGAGAATAGAGCTGGTAAGACCGTTGCTTTTCCAAGACAGAAAAAAGTACAAAATCAAAACACACGCAGCTATGATTGCAACTTGCTGTTTTGCTAGAACAAGAGTTGTCTACCAAACTAACTTCTCTCCTCCTAGAAAAGTAACTGAGCAAAGAGCTTCCTTAACAACATGGTTTGAAGAGCGCAGGCCCCAAGTTAAAAACACATTCCCTTCTCCCAGTCTTTTATCCATTTTCTCACCCCTTTCTTCCAACTACCACTAAAAGTACACCTCCTCTTTTCAGATAGGAGGTTTTCCTTGAGTCTTGGGAAAAATCTGGTTTCATTTTGGAGGAGTTTATTGACAGCAAGGAGAAAGTGGAAGGTATTACAGACTGTCAAGAGAGTAACAAATAAAAATCTTTCCTATCATCCTTGGATCCCCAGAGAACTCTTCAGCTCAGAGGTTAGCTACAAGCGGTTAGCAAACAGACTGTATCTGCTGAACCTACCAGAAGTAAATACTCCATAGGCGCAGCTCCATCAGTCACAGGGCACAACTACTCCAGCTATCACACAAAGCCCTTCCCCAGTAACAGACAGCACTGCACCGAGCACAGGGGCTCTATTTTACTAGCCTGTTTGCTAGACTCTCGAATACCCTGTCTGTTGTGCTGCCATAGTGTATGTACTGAACTACACCATACATATATGGGACCTCGTAGGATGCACAAAGGTCTTGGGATATAAGAAAATGACATATTGCTAAAGGCAGCAGGTCATGGCACAGAATGGACTGGGAGACCTTTCCGTTAGCATAGTTTAGTTCTCCAAGATGCATCCTCGCAGGAGACACCATTTCATTAACATCAGAGCACCAAACCATCTTTCTCAGCCCCCTCTGGATGAGAGCAAAACTGTCAGTATATCAACTCCAACAGGTACTACAGGGCAGGCATTAGCAAATGCTGTCACTGGCTGCAGAAGTTACCAGTATGAATTCTGCTTTCAAATTTATATTAATCTGCCCAACTTGACTTTTGAAACTTCCCATTGCAAGTGAGCTAAGCTGTGATGAAACAGCAAAGCATTTGAAAGAATCCAGCAAAAATTAATTTTTACAGCTCATGGTCCATACTCCAACGGCTTCCTTGAGGTTCTCTTTGGTAACACCAAACACAACGTACTCACGGCAAGTACGGCAGGAAACACAAGGCTCAGCAATGTATCAGAGGGGGTAAGGCGGAACGGGGGACACTATCTGAGCACTGAGTATCACAATACCACGTGAAAATCAACAGTTGATAGATCAGGTATATTTTCATTCTGTGTAGGTGTATGTTCTTAGCTACTTCAAACACAAAGACATATAGTTTCAATTCTTGCAGCATTTTTGTGCCTAAGTATCCACAAGGATAAATAAATAGTTACCAGAAATATTTCCATCACATCCATAGAACAGATGTACCAGGCGCCAAGTAAGAAGACCAGTAACAACGTTTGGATGTTGACAAAGACAGTGTAGGCACCAGATAATCATTCCTTTTTACACAGGAGCAGCACTCGCATTCTAAACACAGCTGTAAGCGGTCATTTGAGATGGATGGACAAAGAGCTCCACAGATGCTGGCAAACAGCACAGCCAGGAGGATGCAACTTGAATCTGTTGGCTTCAGAGCTAAGCTCTAGCACTTGCCTTTTCTTCCCCCTTCCATAACAGAAAACTAACATTTTTCTCCATTCACAGGAGCTCCAGGAGATGTAAATCAACTGATGATAGTGCTTAGATTGAAGCCACAGATTTAATTTTAACCACACTCTAGATCCACTCTTTTCTTGTAGTAAGAACACCCTTGGTGCCAGAAAGGACTGGCCTCCAGGAGCAGCTAATACGTGGCTGCTGCCACAACTATTGCTGGACGCACAACAGACAGTGAACAGCTCTATCCCCAAGCACACCCATTAACGCAGAGTATTCCACAGTGAGAAGAGCTGTTGAGACTGATAGCAACTGAGGGAAGACTGAGCAGAACAGCTACTCACTCTGAGCCCCAAAGCTTCAGAGCCCTCCAACAGCAGAGCAGTAGTGCTAACAACAGGAACACACCTCACACACCAAGCTGCAATGTCTAGGAAAAAGCTGCCCAAGACAACTTTTAGCTCCAGTAAAATAGGGCACAAAACAGTTAGTAGTTTCAATACATTTTATACTCTTGTGATCACAGTAATAAGGTCTCAGTCAGCGTATTAACCTTTGCTACCCCTGAATTTTCCCTTTAGTCACACTTTGCTAACAGGAGTTTGAAAGAATTGGAAACAGACACTAAAGAGTCTACCTTTGGTTTGCAAAAAAAAAAAAACCCAACAAACAAAAAACCCTACAACACATACACAAAAACCACCCACAAAAAAACCCACAACCCAAAACATTATGCAGCTGAAACACTGCTATGAAATGAGCAACCTTCACCCAAGCTGGTCACCAAAGAGGCAGAGAGACAGCGTAATATCTGTAACCCACTGCAGAATGGCTGTCAAGACAACAGGATGCATCTGTACTGGAAATAATGCATTCTCACCCAAAAGTTTTTGGTGCCTTCTGTGCAAAAACTGATGTCTGCAGGACAGGAACCTCTAAGAACTAAAACAATCCCCAGGAGTGGTACAGATGGGTAACTCACCACACGAAACAGTCCTCCCCAAGGTGCTTGCTCCATTTTCACAGATCAAGGTTTGAGAGGGACCTCTCACCCACATACATCCACAAGCAGGTTAAAAATATAAGACAGCATATGAATATAAACCAGAAGCAAAATACAACAGCGTTCTGACAGCTTCTCTCCAGGAAAAAAACCTGGTTTTATTTTATGGAGGGATGTCTAGAGAAGCCACAGGGTAAAAAGTCTGAGTATTCCTTTGAAGATATCTAAGGCCCAACTGCTTGAACGTACATAGCTCCACACCGGGACCAATACTAAACTCCTCCCAAATGAGATTAAAGAAAAAACCTAAACAAAAGCAAGCAAACAAACAAACAAACAACAACAACAATGAAAAAAACCACAAACAAACAAAAAAAAACAACCCACAAACAAAAACCAAAGCAAAACAAAAAAAGCCCCCCCCAAAGTGTAAAGGTCAACACTGATGAATCTAAGCAAGTCTTCCGCTCTCTTGCAGCCAAAGACATTTAAATACTCTGAACACTGAAGACTAAATGGTTTTTTCCACAGCACTGAAAAACCCCCAGAGCCCTAGAAAATCTCCTCCCATTCAATTCCTCCTGCCAGTCTCCTCTATACACTGAAATAAAAGAGTAAGTCCCAGAGGATAAAATGAAGACAAGGTAAATTGAAGGTATATCTGCAGATAAGTGCACAGACGATTCTGCATTGTTACTGAAATGACAATAAAACACCTAATGACAGTACAGAGATTAATGGACCCCTCAGAGCATGCCTCCACTGCCCCCAGCTTGGTGACAACGACCTCAGAAGTGTTCCTCAAGCATAGGCACAGCTACAGAGACTTTGGCTCCCAACCAGTCCCAGCAGGTTACTATGCCCTAATGAACATTTCATTCTTCAAGTATCAAAGCTGCTGATGAAAGTACTTTCACCCAGAGAAACGCAGGTGGGGAAGGACTCACCAACATCAAAACAAATCTCCTGCTACTGTTACTTTGCACTTTGTTTTGTCTTCTGGGGATGGGGGAACCAGCTCTGAGACTATCAACCTTTTTCCAACAATCTCCTATCATTTCAATCTTACGCTTTCAGATTTGTTAACAGCAACAAAAAAACCCCACAAACAAACCAACCCAAATAAAACCCATCAAACAAACAACCCCTACCACACACACACGCACACAAAAAAAAACAACAACAAACCAATCAACACCCCCCCCCCCCAAAAAAAAAACCAACCACACCCAAAAAAAAACCAAAACCAAAGAGACGGTAACCAAACTTCTGGAGCAACCAAAGCAAAACCCCACACAGGCCCCACCAGAGGA